>JBCNJP010000297.1:0-59896 GCA_039602395.1 Deinandra increscens subsp. villosa | reverse complement strand
TGTACTCATATATTTGCAACATTCTAATCTCACATTCAGCTAACACTTCCTCGGTAACATGTTCCCACTTCTTTTTGAAAAAGTCCACAACTTTTGTTAAAACTTCATTTTTATCTCGAAGAAGAACATTTGAATCTTGAAGTGTAGACAACTATTTTTGAAGTTTCTCAATTGTATCAGTAGATTCAACAACGCGTGCATTTGCTTTTTAATATTTTTGTTGAACTGGACAACTCTTTTCAAATAAAGCATCAAAATCTTCAGGAATCTCTTTTGCTTCAGCTGCCTTTGCACACTCTTCTACCACTTCATTCTTCTCCTTCACCATAACTTCATAAACATGAACCAAATCATAATATTTCTTTTGAAAATCTTCCAATTCTTTCTTGAGCACCACAATCTTTTCAGTCGATAATTAAGAACCTCTTTCTAAACTTTCATTCTTGTTGCGTAACTTCACACGTTTAAGACATTTAGATTCGTCGACCTTTGAGTTATCAGTAACCTTTGGCAAAACCCCTTTGACCAATGATATGCTTGAATTAGAATCGGAATCAGTGAGAAGACTATCATCATCATGAAGTGTTGTCAAAGCAAAAGTAATAGGTACATGTGATAGGTTTGTAATCTCAGAATCCGCATTCCAGGCAAATTCATCTGGATGCCAAAATATGTTGGTCATTTTGTTGTTAGCAGAATCTGATACTTTGTGATCTTTATGATCTTGATTTGAAGATTTAACCACCAAATGAGCATGTTGACCAGCTTTCAATTTAGTATCAATGGAACTTGGACATTTACATGCAAAATATCCATATACGGTGCATTTGTAAAATTTCTTTGTTCTATGAACCAAGATAGCATACTGCTAATTCAGATCCATTTCTTCCAAGTGATCATAAGCAATCTGATCATAATCTTCATTTGTCAAGCCTGCGTTACTTACTGAACCAGTAATAACTCCAAAATATGAAGACACCAATGCAAACATTAACGCCATATAATCATCGGTTGTTTCAGAAGATAAGGCATTTTGATATGAATAACTAGGAACTAACACAGTACAACCAGCAGAATGACTAGGATTTTCTGATTTACCTGCCATGAATGCTGTAGGAGGTGCAGAATTTACAATATTTGACTAAACAACATTCATAGTTGAGTCATTTTCACCATGATATACAGCAGGATTCTGAATTTGAGCTGGTAAAGAGTTATTCACTGTTAACTTCATATCCCTTGCTTGAATTCTTTGAACCAGATCATTGAAAGATAAACCCGAATATTCTTTATCATGGATAATCATCGTCACATAGTTTTCTCATTTCTCAGGTAATGCGTCCAAAGTCTTTTCTTTCATATCAGCATCTTCTTTTGTAAGACTTACCAAACGCATTTCACTCATTAAATGTGCAAACCTAGCAATCAAATTTGGAATTGATTCATTTTGTTAGTGCTTGAAACTATCAAATTCCTTTTTCAAAACCTTTTGACGACTTTTCTTATACTAATCAACACCCTCACACCTTTTCTCCAAAGCATCCCATCAACTTTTCGATGTATAACTACCAGAAAATTGATGTAGCAATTCTTTAGGTAATGCCATTGTCAAAATACTATATGCCTTTTTCTCAGCTTGATATGCTTTCTTTTATTCATATGAAGGTAGCTACCCATGGAGAACAGACAGCTATCACGATTCAGAAAATTTCTCTAGTGGGAGCATATTTTAAGTTTATGTTGTTTTTTTATTATATATATTTGTAACTAATTAACGGATATCACATCTTTTGAATTATATATGTAATTAATGTTTATGTGTATGCATCAGATGTGTGTTTTGACTCTTCTTCCTAAAGAATTCTAGTTCATCCAGTTGTCTTCTACATATATTAGGTTGTGTGACTAAATATTAGTCTATAATGAATTGTATTCAACCATAATGATTTTAGATTCACTAGATAATGGGTTTAAATATATGAGAATTTCCTATAGACTACGAACATAAATAACAACTTTGGTTATTTATAGTATATATAGTTCATCCTGAACAACTCTAGTTTATCCGGTTCATCCTGAAGAACTCTAGTTCATCCTGTTCTATTACTGAATAACTCTTGATCCCGAAGAACGCTAATTCATCCGGTTATATTACTGAATAACTATTTATAATCCTGAAGAAATCTAGTTCATCTTCTCTCAATCCTCATGAACTCAGTGGGTAATTTTGACTTTCTTCAATTAATTTTGACTTCATTAATTTGATTACCAGAAAATCAAAACATTCAACATGTTATGCATGAGATGTGTGTTTTGACTCTTCTTCCTGAAGAATTCTAGTTCATCCGGTTGTCTTCTACATATATTAGGTTGTGTGACTAAATTATTAGTGTATAAAGAATTGTATTCAACCATAATGATTTTAGATTCTCTAGATAATGGGTTTAAATACTTAGGAATATCCTATAGACTATGAACAAAAGTAACAACTTTGGTTATTTTAGTATATAATGCTCTTCCTGAAGAACTCTAGTTTATCCGCTTCATCCTGAAGAACTCTAGTTCATCATGTTCTATTACTGAATAACTCTTGATCCTGAAGAACTCTAGTTCATCCGGTTTTATTACTGAATAACTCTTTATATTTCTGAAGAACTCTAGTTCATCTTCTCACAATACTCATGAACTCAGTGGGTAATTTTGACTTTCTTCGTTTAATTTAGACTTGTTAATTTGATTACCATAAAATGAATACATTCAACAAGATATGCAAAGAGAATGAATATGAGAACCAAACCAAGGAAGACATGTTGTTCGTTGCGTTAGAACTCTACTTACATGAAACCGAAGAAGATTTCACGCTTCTATTGGTGTGGGAAATGATTAACCTCTTTAGGGTCCCGGATTAAAGAGTAATTGTAATGAATTGATTTTTTACAAGCTTCAGGCTGATGTTCTGAAAGAGGCAGTTATTGCCGCCCGTATGGCCGCTGAATACAACGGAACTCCTTGAAGCGGGGGTTGTGACTTGTGAGGGTCAAGTTTTTAAACCAATTATTTGATTTTATTTTGATTCTGTAATATGTTTAACCTTTATATTAATTTCACTTAATTGTTTGTTAATTCCAGTCAAGTCATCTGTTTCTGTTCATCTTCTCTCAATCAGGATGAACTCTTCTTTCTGAGGAATTCTAGTTCTTCTGGATTTGTTCTTCTTCTCTGAAACATTAATATTTTAAGAACATATGAAAGTAATTTCGGATAATTTCGGATCGTGTGATTAAAATTTTAGTGGGTTTTTTTATAACGTGTAGAAATTTCATTTTAACTTGGAGAACGTGTGAAACAGTGAAAGTAATTATAATGTCCAGTGTTTAATAAAATCAAACATTTGGTATACTCTAGTGATTAGGCATCTGAGCTTAGGCATACTCAAGTGATTTGCACATATAACCATATCACCTATCAGTAATCAGAAACTTCTCACCGTCATTATCAAACCCTTCTCAAAATCCTTATCAAACCTTTTCTTGAAATCCTTATCAAACCCTTTCTCAAAACCATCAAATCCTTCTCAAAATGGCAAACTTGAAATAAATAGTTGAAAATTATTTGCAGATAAAGATTATTGCTACCCTTCCCGTGAACCTCAACCCACAACTGCTCTATCGTTTGTTTTTTAGGAAAGAACATGTAAATTAGGAAACAATTTTGTGTATAGAATTGGAATCAGTAGTATGAAATCCACCTTTTGTTATATATACTTGTTTGTCTATTTTTGTTTATAAAATCGATCTATTAAACAAAAACCCTAATCCTCCAAAAACAAATATGATCAACAATTGCAATCCGATCAACAACTGATGCATAATTTTAGGTAAAAATGTAATCTGTTCGCACAATCTCCATTCTGTTAAACAAAAACCCTAAACACAAAAAACAGAACGGATCAACAAAAACCTTAAATTTTAGGGAATTATAATTATAAATAAATTATATCTTAAGGAATTAAGATAAAAATTAAATAATGGGTCAATTTGGGGTCAAATGGGTCAATTAGATGTGTTTAGGACCAATGATGGCCAAATAAGGTGTGTTTAGGGGAAATGAGGGTCAGTTGGGACCAATGAGTCCCGATACGGTGTGTATATAACCAATAAGCATGTTTAGGACCAATGATGGCCTAATAAGGTGTGTTTATGGGAAATTAGGGTCAGTTGGGACTAATGAGTCCCGATAAGGTGTGTATGTAACCAATAAGTTGTGTTTAGGACCAATGATGGCCCAACAAGGTGAGTTTAGGGGAAATGAGGGTCAGTTGGGACCAATGAGTCCCGATAAGGTGTGTATGTAACCAATAAGCATGTTTAGGACCATTGATTGCCCAATAAGGTGTGTTTAGGGGAAATGAGGGTCAGTTGGGACCAATGAGTCCCGATAAGGTGTGTATGTAACCAGTAAGTTGTGTTTATGACCAATGATGGCCCAATAAGGTGTGTTTAGGGGAAATGAGGGTCAGTTGGGACCAATGATTCCCGATAAGGTGTGTATGTAACCAATAAGTAGTTTTTAGGATCAATGATGGCCCAATAAGGTGTGTTTAGGGGTAATGAGGGTCAGTTGAGAACAATGAGTACCAATAAGGTTTGTATATAACCAATAAGCATGTTTAGGACCAATGAGGGCCAGTTGGGACCAATGAGCTATAAACGAGTGATTATTTACGTTTTTGTGTTCTTCGTTTCGGTGAACTTTCGATCTCATTTTCGGTGTACAAATTCACTAGATCAGGACGATTCTTTTTTTCAATTGGTATAATTTTAGAAACTTCAAAAATAGAGTTTGTTGAATTTTAGGGGGAGAAAATGCAAAGTATAAAAAAAAATGAAAAATGCAAAATATAAAAAAAAATGAAAAATGAAGAAAGTATGAAAAAAATGATAAATGAAAAATGAGAAATTAATCCAACAAAAGATGAGAAATGATGGTACATCAGCATATGTTATCTGCCATGAATAAAGTAGAAAGAAAGGCTGTAGGTACTTGCTTGACTTGATTGAATGTGCTGAGTAGTCTGATATATGCGAGTATGACATAAAGATAACGCTTGCTTGATAATTTTGGTTACAAATCATGATGGGTACTATGCATATCTGGCAAAATAAAACGAGAAAAATACCAAAAACAGAATAAAGAGATGTTCTGGTGTACGCTTACTTTATTTTGAAAAATTTAAACTTGTTTGATTTTCTTTATTTTGTCAAACGATCGGACTTTCTCTGCGTATCGAAAGATCGACCTGATCGTTGTTTGTTTGACATTCTGATTTATTTTCTTTGGTGTTTCATATAATTCATCGGACTCTCTCGGCGTGCCCACAAGGCCGGCCTGATTGCTAAGTATTTGAGGATTCTGCTTTCTTTTTGCAAGCAACACTGTGAACAAGAAATCTTTATGGTATTTGATTCTGCATAAGCAAGTTTACAATATCAGTATGAGAAATCTCTGCGAGTAACTTAGCTTGAATAAAAGAAAAATACAAAAAGATGAAATAAGCGGATTGCCAGTAATCCTGATTGTGTGGGTACCATGTTATCAATTGTTAGTGCAAAATATGTGTCGTGTGTGTATCAGTTAGTTTTGTTAGTTGATTAAGTTAGAATAGTTAAATCAAAGTTAGAGGGTAGTTTGTGTAGTTTGCTAATACTTGAGGGACTACGATGTGAGATATGTTATCTCATATATATATGATAGATATGTACAGGATGATAACACAAAGAAAAGCCAACAAAGTAAATCCTCCAAACTGGAAGTCAAGGATCCGAACTGAAGATGTGAGGATGTCCGAACTGCATCCGAACATCAACCGAAGGGCAGCTGAACTGAACTTCATATATATTTTGTGATTGGGGTTCGGACATGAGCGCTTCTTGAATAACCGTTTACCTAAGTTCAAATTACAAGAGGAGGATTTTTTGATCTTGTTTTTCAGAGAGTTATGTGTTTAGGATCATTATTAGAGATGGTAAACGAGTTCAAATCATGTAATCGTTGATCAATTCGAGCTATAAACGAGTGATTATTTACGTTTTTGCGTTCTTCGTTTCGGTGAACTTTCGATCTCATTTTCGGTGTATAACTTCACTAGATCGGGATGATTCGTGTTTTCAATTTGTATCAGAGTTTCAAGGCCGTGATTCTACATCGTTTTCTGATCGAAAATCCAGTTTATTTTGAAGATTCAAGCATGTTTGACTTTTATAAAGGTCAAACTGTGAAGTTTGATTAAGAAATTGGACGTGAATTCGTGTTTGTTTAGGAGTTTGATTGATTGAAGATGATTCAACACATCAATACACTTCTATTAGAAGTTACAGAATCCGTTTTCATGAAGGTTTAGGCAAATTCGAATTTTCACAGGAGATTATGTGTTCTTCATGCTTCTTCAATGGCAACTTCTTAAATACTTGATCATTTTGAGTAATTTTGGTTGCTACAAGTTTGTTTTGATCATAAAAATCTGTTGCAACAATCTGTTTTCGATTTGGTGTCGTTTTGAGAAGATCACAAAATCACCACCTTGTCATTCGCCAGAGTTCTTTCGTTCATGCCTTAAACCTCATCAAAACCTATCAACAATGGTACTAGATTTGTTCGAATTGTTCATACGGATCTAAAGCAACTTACGGATCAATTTTTCATCAAGATTTGAGCAAGATAATGATTTTTGAAGTTTGTGGTGGTTTTGGTGATATTGCTCGCCGGAAAATTTAGTTGTCGCCGAAAAATTGAAGTTAGACCAGCCAGAATTACATTCTCCATTTCAAAAATCACGACTATATTGTCATTTACTTGTCAAATTTCATTATCAACCGTCTAGTTTTAAAAGTTTTTAAAAAAAGGTTAGATACTTATAATAAAAAAACATAACTAAACAGTTTTTTTAAGATCTTTACATAAAGTTTTTAATAAAAAAATAAATAAATAAAAAAACACAAATTTTTTATCAAAAATTTTACATAAAGTTTTTGTGTTCATTAAATTGGTTCGTGAACGCAAAATATTTTTGCGTTCATTGAATAACTATTTATAATCCTGAAGAACTCTAGTTCATCTGGTTATATTACTTGAAAATGTGTGAGCATCGGATCGTCTACTCGATCTAGCTAATCAGACATCGAAACGTAATTAACCGATTGTTTTATTGATCAAAATGAACAATTACAATCAGTGAAACACACAGAAACACAACACAGAGAAACACCTTGAAAACACACACTTAAGAAATCTCACACGCTCAGAAGTCTCAATTACAAAGACCAAACATCAATATATACCCGCTGGTCCGAGCTTCGGCCGAACCTCAGGTTCGGCCAGTCCGAACTTCAGGTTCGGACCTAGTTCGGCCAGACCTAGTTTGACATGATCTTGTACTTTGTTTGATACTTCACACGACGCACATATCAGGTATCAACAAACTCCCCCTCGTCGTGTGCAGTATCTCTTCAACATCATCAACGTTGTATCTTCAATCAAGCTCCCCCTCAAGTGTAGAATCCATTCGTTCAATGAAATAAATCTTCAAACAAACTCCTCCTCAACTCGAACGTAGCCTGATCTTGAATACTTGATGACATTTTAGTGTATCTCTGGTCTTTTATCAACATCTTCAGAAGACTTGAAGTTGTGATAACATGCACATAGCAACCTGTTCAAACAGTTAAAATATTCTTGGTGCAAAACGTCTCTTCGAGACTCCAAGATATGATTTTTTGTAAATGATTTGTATCACGTGTTGATCAGATCGAAAATAAAGCAGAAACAAAATCTTTTTGATTTTTCAAAGTTTATGGTAAAACACACCGAAAATCTTTTTGTTCTTTTCTGAAATGAAATTGCAATACAAAATCAAACACTATTTTATGAGAAAAATCACTATATGGGATCATATTGAACATATCCCACTGAACTACACTTCAATTTCAATTAATCGAAGCACATAAGTCATGCTGATTGCTGGTATAATTTGTCTAACTTAAACTCAGGCAGAATCATATTCATAACATCTAGATATGTTAAGGTATTGATTAGATTTGCATTGACCAGTGTATCCCACACTATCAGACATAATCAGACATTTTCAGCTTTTATTTTCTTTTCCCTTTTGTGTGACAGCACTTGTGATTTTTCACAAAGCATAATATTTTCATGATATAGTCAACTGTGTTCCATGCAAAAAGAAATGAGAACGTTAAATCGTCTACCTTAAGGTCGATCTTTCGATACGCAGATAAGGCCTCGGATTTAACAAAATAAGAAAATAAAACAAGTTGAAATTGTATAACCCAACAACAATCAGGTCGGTACTCCCGTACACGCAGAGAAAGTCCGATGAGTTATACGAAACACCAAAGAAAATAAAGCAGAACGTCAAACAAACAATGATCAGGTCGATCTTTCGATACGCAGAGAAAGTCCGATCGTTTGACAAAATAAAGAAAATCAAACAAGTTTAAATCTTTGCAAAATGAACACATGTATACACAGTGACTTCTCAATTTGAATTTCACACTTATTTTTCTTTTTGTGTCATGAAATATGCATCAAGATGTTATCCACATGGTCAAGCATTAGTATTTAGTGTATATCACATATGAATACTTTCTGATTTGCCGAGCCTACCAAGCATATCAAACAATGATCTTATAGCTCTTTCATCTACTATATCCATGAGTGAGATACGTAAGCCAATGTACCATCATTTCCCAATAATCAATAATCAATTTTTCACAATTTTATATATTTTGCATGTATTCACCTTCCTTCATTATATATTTGGCATGTATTCACTTTCTCCCATAACATGCATTTTCTCAATTACTCCCCCTTACTTACAATTCTCCCCCTTAAAATGAAAACTCTATTTTTGGATTTTCATTTTACACAAAAAACGAGACTCTATTTTTAGGTTTTTTGAGAAAAATTTGTAAGCAAAGAAAATTGATCAATCAACACGGATATTTTTCAGTTTGAGAAATCAGAATTTGCATATTAGAAAGATGTATCATGAAATTTAAATTAAGCAGAATACTCCTCCATCAACAACTTTGCAATCGTCGATAGGTCTTCTAGAAGTACCTGCACACTGGTAAACTAATTAGTCCAAAAATGACCCGAAGCGGATCGCTTCTGGTCGACCAGTGTCCTTGTTTTGCTTAGAAACCACCTTAGATCTCCATTGCTGTTGTTTTGGTAAGTCAGTTCTTGATGAAGCAATCACAGGTGACTGTGATGGGGAAACTACATTTTGAGCTTTTTAAAACATTGGAACAAAACAATTTTGTTTATGATAAAATGTAGACTCAACTTCATAAAAAACTCTGCCTTGTTCATTAAAGAACTTGGTGGTGGCAGGTTTACCAAAAACTGATTTCTTTTGAAATCTTTATGGCAAAACAACAGATGATGGACAGTCTTTTGCCATATGCCTTGGACGACGGCAAATATAACAGATTCTCATCGTTTTGTCCCATCTTTGATGTACCTGCGAAGAACACACATGAATATCTGGAACATGATCAGAATGAGAATCATATACCTGATGCCTGTGATCATGTACCCATTTGGATGTAGGGCTTCGAGATTGAGAACTTTCAGAAGAAATGGTAGCTTTCACAAAAACCTCAGCAATCTTCCGAGCATCAACACAATGAAGTGGAAATTCTTTGTCCGAGCTTTACCTTTGAGCTTGTAGAATCTCTCAGGTTGAACTTTGTCTGCTTTGAACACTTCCTTCTTCACATGTTTCATTTTAAGCTTCTTCAAGTCTTGTCTTTCAAATGCTGGAATTTGCTCAGCTTGAACATTCTTTTCTTGAAATCCTAAACCAACTTATTGACCAGAAATCTTTTCTTCAGAATTAAAACCATGGTGTCCATTCTTTGCCAACCTTGTAAATTCAGCTTTTACATCAGTGATTTTCTTTTTATTATAGAAAATAGTCTCATCAAATTCAGGTTGAGACTGAATCTTTGCACTAGACATAGTTGAATTTTCTTGATCAGCAGAAGAGGAACTAGAAACAAACTTCGGTGCTGGAGGAATCTCAGATTTCATAATCTTTTTCTTGTTCTTCTTGCTTTTCTTCTTCTTAACAACCTTTACTTCTTCAGAAGTAGAAGATGAAATCTTTGAATAAGCAAAATCATCAACATGTTCCTTCACTTCTTTGAAAGCTTCTTTGATATGAGCAGGGGGGGATGCAGTTTTATCAAACATCTTTTCAAAATTAGCATCATTAGCTAAGAAGCTTGTGAAAACTTGAGAATTTGAAACATTGTTGAGCAGACGATTAGCATCAAGAACTTGAATTTTGAGATCAGAAATTTGCTGCTGAGCCTCCGCAAATTCGTTTTCTTTAGCAATCAATCGCTTCGAAACTTTGTGAGTTTCAAACTTCTGCATGCGAAGATTATCAAGTCCTTCATGTAACTCCTTCTTCAATTTATTCTCATTTCGCTTCTGAATTTCCAGATTTGCAGCTTGAACTTTGTTAACACTTACCAACTCACGCTTCTCATCCAATAACTTTTCCATATCAACTTGATATGCTTCAATTTTAGCATTTGATTCTTCCACATTCCTTGTTAGCAAATCAAGTTTGATTTTGGACTTGTCAAACAAATTCTGAAAATCATTAGCTGTATCCTCTGCTTCAGCCTTCCATTTCTTAACTTCTTGTACCAACTCATCCTTTTCTTCACAAAACTTTGCTCTAGCAGCTTCAACATCCCTTTTGTATTGTTTAGAACTTTCCAAAATTTCATTCAACATTCTGATCTCAGTAATCAAACACTCATTCTTCAAAAGCAACTCCTTTTCATGATCTTTAGAAATCGTCAACTCTGATTTAATCACATCTAATTCATCCGACAATTGTTGAACTTTATTTATCAATAAAGCATTTTCTTTCATCAGATTCTCCAAGTTTTCAGCAGATTCATAAGAACTTGGAATTGAACTAGTATCGGAACTAGTTTCTGAACAAAAATCGTCTTGTTGATCATGAGTAACTATCAAAGAAGATGAATCTTACCCAAATAGTTGACCCCAATCATATACACCATCATTTTGAGCCATTAAAGCTGTAGACTTGCTAGTGTTACTAGTAGATGGTTGAGTAAAACCAGGCTTTGATGATAGAGGAACACCAGACTTGTTTGTATGTGTCTGTTGACAGTCTTTAGCAAAATGTCCAAATTGTGAACATTTGTAACACTTTAATTTGGACTTGTCAAAACCCAATTTATCACCAGAAATATTCCTTCCATGTTTCTTAAAGAATCTTTTAGATCTTTGACATAACATAGCATATTGCCAAGATATATCCAATTCAGTTAGTTGATCATCATCAAGAGCATCAAGATCCTCGCTGGTTAACTTTGCATCAGCAACATTTTTGAGAATTAATCCAAAGGATGATGAAATCAATGCAGAAATCATTTTGGCACAATCATCTGTTGATTCAGCTGAAAAAGCATTTTGATTTGAAAAATTTGGAATTGTGAAATTGCAACCTCTTGAAGAATCATTATCAGAATTCCCTGAAGCTCCAGCTATAAAAGCAACACTTGGTGCTGTATCCTGATTTGGCTTAGACTTTGCACTCATGCTAGCACTATTTTCACCATGATACAATTCTAGATTTTGCAAGGTAGCGGTTGACTTCTTTGAGTTTAACATTTCTATTTCTCGAGCATGAAGTTTCCCAGTAAGCTCGTGAAATGTCATTGTAGAATAATCCTTGTCATGAGTAAGTAACAAAACATAGTTTTCCCATTTCTCCGGCAAAGCTTCCAAAATCTTTTCTTTCAAATCAGCATCGGTTTTCTCAATTCCAACAACCTTTAACTCACTAATTAAATGTGACAACCTTGAAACAAGAGCGGTAATATTTTCATTGTCATAATTCTGAAAATTATCAAATTCTTTGTTTTGGTGATATTGCTCGCCGGAAAATTTAGTTGTTGCCGGAAAATTGAAGTTTTTTAAAAAAGGTTAGATACTTATAATAAACCATCCCAACCACCTCTATCAGAAGTTTTGGTGATATCCCAACCACTCTTCCCGGTTAGATACTTATATTGTCATTTACTTGTTAAATTTCATTTTCAACCGTCTAGTTTTAAAAGTTTTTTAAAAAAGGTTAGATACTTATAATAAAAAAAACATAACTAAACAGTTTTTTTAAGATCTTTACATAAAGTTTTTAATAAAAAAATAAATAAATAAAAAAAACAAATTTTTTATCAAAAATTTTATATAAAGTTTTTGTGTTCATTAAATTGGTTCGTGAACGCAAAATATTTTTGCGTTCATTGAATAGGTTAGTTCACATAAACTAGTTTGTTTTTGTTCGTTTTTCTCTAGTTATTTTTTTCGTTGCTTGTTTTTTTAAAAAAAAAACCAAAACAAAAACTATCAATCTTTTTTCTAATAATTTGTTTTTCTTGAAAGAAAATATTAAAAAAAATTGAAAAATGATACAAAAATATTTTTGAGGACTTGGCTTTCGGAATTCAATTTGATGATTTCACAAAATACAAAGTTCAAGATACAAGGTTTAACGATTGATTTTTTTCTGGTGTAATCACAATGAGTAATATTCAAGCGAGTTTGGTGATTCCCAGATTATTAAAATGTGAAGATTATCAAGAATGGAGAAAAGATTTTGAGATTTTTATCAACGCTAACTTTGATGAATTTTGGAAGGCGATTGATAAAAAGTATTCATATTAGACTGATTGACATGGTGTTCCTAAATTTCAAAGAGAACTTTCATTTGAGGAAAGGGAATGTTATGAAAGAGAATTAAAAGCTTATGATATTCTCACAATGGCATTGTCAAAAGAATTACTGTCTCACTTGAAGACGTACAAGGATTCTAAAATGTTATGGGATGTTGTTGCTCAGAAATATGCTGAAATGAATAAATCCAGAAAGAAGATTGACACTGAGGAATCTAAATCTTGTGCAAATTGTAAGATTCTGACAAAAACGTGTACTAAATATACTACCAAACTTGACAATTATCAAGAACAAACACAAACTTGCTTGCTGATCTGAAGAATATGAATTCAACATACAAAAAATTGTTGGAGGATGAAAAATTATACAAAGAGAAAATTGATGCTTTGACAAAAGAAGTGTCAGAATTGAAAGTCAAGCTCGAGATCAAGAACGAGAAGATAAAAGGTGTTATTCTGGAAGAAACAACGATGTTTCCAACTCAAAAGTTATCTTCTGATATATCATTGACATTCTCTGAAAGGATTGCAGTGAAAGAGAACAAAA
Organism: Deinandra increscens subsp. villosa; assembly: GCA_039602395.1. Taxonomy (NCBI): domain Eukaryota; kingdom Viridiplantae; phylum Streptophyta; class Magnoliopsida; order Asterales; family Asteraceae; genus Deinandra; species Deinandra increscens. Next base: position 46,543 of record JBCNJP010000297.1, on the reverse strand, counting down.
TTCTTCAGAAAATAGATAGACTTGTCAATGGTATTCAAAATGACAAGGAAAAGATCGAGATAGAAAAAGTGTTTGAGGATGTCCAGGTTCACAAAAACAAAGACATTCCAATTGAAGAAGTTCAAAAAGATGGTTCTTCAAAATGTGAAGCTGCTGAGAATGAATTGAAGCTTAAGCATGAGAATGCGGAGTTGATTGCAAAAGTTTCAAAGCTGACTGAAACAAATGATGATTTGATAAAGGAAGTTGAGAAAAGGAAGAAAGAAGCAGGTGATATGGCAGCAGGTTTTGATGATTTGTTTGCAAAATCAAAAATCAAACCTGAAGGTCTAGAAAAGGAAGTTGCTGATCTTACTGCTAAAGAATTAAATCATCAAGAGGACAACACGAAGCTGTTAGATGCTAAAGCTGAATTGCTCCGTGAAAACAAGCTTTTGAAGCAGAATGTTGAGATTTATAAACAGAAATGGGAAAAGGTTGTTCAAGAAACATATGATGCTCATGATCAGTTGAGGAGAGAAAAGTTTACTCTAAATAGAACAACAGAAGAACTAATTGCAACACAAAAAGAGTTGGCTGAAGCGCAAAAGATAATTGCAGATATGAAGATTGAGGTTTGTGATTTCAAAAGACAGTTGCATAATCTCAATATTTCATCGTCTTTCACAATTTTTTTGTGCAAAAAGGAGAATTTTCAACAGATTTTTGGTGATGTTATTCTGAAAAATGTTCCACCTCCTATGGTCATTGAAAATTCTATCAATACTTTGAAAGCAACGGAAGAAGTTCATGATTATTCAAAGTTTGCTGATAATTCTTCTGAGAAGAAACAGTCAAAGTCGAAGAAGAAAAATGAAGAGAATTTCGATGCTAACAAAAAAACTAAATTTGTTTCAAGTTCCACATTGCTTGATAAGGAAAAGGTTTTTGACGGCAGTTCAGGAAAAGTGAAAGTTAACAATTTTTTGGAGATTGTGATTGATGAATCTTTGCTTTCCAATAAAGATGATTTAAATGCCATCAAGGATGAGTTTTCACGACTTGGTTCACAAGGTCATGAGAAACCTAAGTCGGTACCGGATAAATCTAAAAAGAATGGTGGTCTGGGATATGAAAGCAAAGACGAGAATGTGAATGTTGGAAATGATTTCCAAGATGTGCTTGAGATAGAAGAAATTGTGGAGGATATCAAGGTTCACAAGAAAAAGAGATTCAAGTTGAGAATCATATCATGTGTGAACCTGATGCTGATTTTCTGTCAACAAATTCTAAGTTAGAGTGCCAAGAGAGTGATTCTTCTCAACACTCAACAATTTCAACAGAATCCATGTCATCTCCTAAGTTGGCTGATGTGAGAGCTTGCTTTTACTGAAACAAGATGGGACATGTGATTCGTGATTGTGCTACTCGAAAAAGGTTTCATATGGTTCATATCGATCACCATCATCCGATTTGATGATTCTCAATGAGGTAACTGTTAGACAATTTCAGCAAAACCAATGAAAACTAGCTCATAAGAAACCGGTTGTTGGTAAAACTTCAAATTATGATGATTGGTCACCACAATTTTCAAAACAAAAACAATTTTTCCAAAATGAGTTCAAAATGCCTTACTCAAATGATTTTTCTTACTATGGGCCTAGACAGCATCACCAACGTCATCCAAAACCTGAGAAAATATTAGTTGGTGAGTTGTTAAATATTGTTTCCAACTTGTCACGGTATGTCAATGGTTCTGATTCGCATCGGGCGAAATCGTTTAATCCATATCGTTCTTGGAAATAGAAAATGGCAACCTCGGCGGGAAACAAATTTTTTGAGGATACGGGACGACCCAAGCCGGTTTGGGTTCCTGTATTTAACTAAAAATTGTTTAAGGTTGTGTGTAGGTACTTCAAGAAAATGGAGTATTTTGCCTAAGTTAGCGCTTAAGAGAGTTGATATTTCACAAAATTTTTTAGAAAATGGTTTTCAAAATCTAAAAATGTGAGGTATTCGTGTTGGATGATCAATTTTATTTTCTTTCCTTTTACTTTCTTTCATATTTTTAGGGGGAGAAAATTTTAGAAACTTCAAAAATAGAGTTTGTTGAATTTTAGGGGGAGAAAATGCAAAATATTAAAAAAATGAAAAATGCAAAATATAAAAAAAATGAAAAATGCAAAAAGTCTGAAAAAAAATGAAAATGAAAAAAATGAGAAATTGATCCAACACAAGATGAGAAATGATGGTACATCAGCATACGTTATCTGCCATGAATAAAGTAGAAAGAAAGGCTGTAGGTACTTGCTTGACTTGATTGAATGTTCTGAGTAGTCTGATATATGTGAGTATGATATAAAGATAATGCTTTCTTGATAATTGTGGTTACAAATCATGATGGGTACTGTACATATCTGGCAAAATAAAATGAGAAAAATACTAGAAACAGTATAAAGAGATGTTTTGGTGTACGCTTGCTTTATTTTAAAAAATTTAAACTTGTTTGATTTTCTTTATTTTGTCAAACGATCGGACTTTGTCTGCGTATTGAAAGATCGACCTGATCGTTGTTCGTTTGACGTTTTGCATTATTTTCTTTGGTGTTTCGTATAATTCATCGGACTTTCTCTGCATGCCCACATGGCCGACCTGATTGTTGTTGGATTATACAACTTCAACTTGTTTGATTTATTTTAATTTATTTTCTCAATACTTATGCATTCTCTGCGTACTCACAAGGCCGATCTGATTACTAAGTATTTGAGGATTCTGCTTTCTTTTTGCAAGAAACACCGTGAACTAGAAATATTTGTGGCATTTGATTCTGCATAAGCAAGTTTACAATATCAGTATGAGAAATCTGCTGCGAGTAACTTGGCTTGAATAAAAGAAAAATACAAAAATATGAAATAAGCGGATTGCCAGTAATCCTGATTGTGTGGGTACCATGTTATCAATGCTTGATAAATACACTTAATTTCATATCAGAAAGGTATACACAATGACCTGCTTTAGCTGAAATAAATCAAATGGTTGTATTCTCAGTCAGCTTGGCTTGCATGCTTAGTATTTTGAAATTGTAGTGTGTACGATGCGTTATGTCTGATATGATCTCATGTTGTGATCTTTCTTACCAGAAACAAAAATAGAGTTTAATTATATATTGCATTTATGTTTCAGTTTATGAAAAATCAAAAAGATTTTCAGTGTGTTTTGATATAAACTTTGTAAAATTCAAAAAGACTTTCTTTCTTCTTTGTTTTTGATCTAATCGACATGGGATACAACAAAGTTTTAAAACTAAATGTCTTGGTTTCTCTAAAGGAGGAGTTTTAATTCCAAGATTAAAGTTATGTTTGGAAAAGAAAAACTGCACTTTTGTCTTCTGATGGTTGCAGGTTGAAATCATCAAAGTCTTTTAGATAAAGATCTAAGAATGAATTGCAAGCATGGTTATGAGGTTGTCAAAGAGTTCATTACTTTCAGAAATGGTTCAGTTGACACAGTCTTGTTCCTGTCATGCCTACCCTACAACAACTAACAGATTCAAAGAGTTTGAAGATCTAATACAGCACACGTCAAGGGGGAGTTTGCTAGTGTAAAATATGTGTCGCGTGTGTATCAGTTGGTTTTGTTAGTTGATTAAGTTAGAATAGTTAAATCAAAGTTAGAGAGTAGTTTGTGTAGTTTGCTAATACTTGAGGGACTATGATGTGAGATATGTTATCTCATATATATGTGATTGATATATACAGGATGATAAAGCAAGAAAACCCAACAAAGTAAATCCTCCGAACAGAAAGTTAAGGTTCCGAACTGAAGATGTGAAGATGTCCGAAATGCATCCGAACATCTACCGAAGGGAAACTGAACTGAACTTCATATATATTTTGTGATTGAAGTTCGGACATAAGCGCTTCTCGAATAACCGTTTACCTAAGTTCAAATTACAAGAAAATGAGTTTTTTATCTTATTTTTCAGAGAGTTATGTGTTTAGGATCATGATTAGAGATGGTAAACGAGTTCAAATCATGTAATCGTTAATCAATTCGAGCTATAAATGAGTGATTATTTACGTTTTTGTGTTCTCGTTTCGGTGAACTTTCAATCTCATTTTCAATGTACAAATTCACTAGATCAGGACGATTCGTGTTTTCAGGATCAATGAGTCCCGATAAGGTGTGTAAGTAACAAATAAGCATTTTTAGGACCAATGATGGCCCAATAAGGTGTGTTTAGGGGCAATGAGGGCCAGTTAGGACCAATGAGTCCCAATAAAGTGTGTATGTAACCAATAAGCATGTTTAGGACCAATGATGGCCCAATAATGTGTGTTTCGGGGAAATGAGGGTCAGTTGGGACCAATGAGTCCTGATAAGGTGTGTATGTAACCAATAAGCATGTTTAGGACCAATAATGGCCCAATAAGGTGTGTTTAGGGGCAATGAGGTCGAGTTGGGACCAATAAGTCCCGATAAGATGTGTATGTAACCAATAAGCATGTTTAGGACCAATGATGGCCAATAAGGTGTGTTTTGGGGCAATGAGAGTCAGTTGGGACCAATGAGTCCCAATAAGGTGTGATTAATTTTCTTTTTTTCTCATTATTCATAAAATTTCACATGTGAACACATATGAAAAATAGCAATTTCACATGCGAAAGTGTCTACAATGAACCTCATCATATATATATATATATATATATATATATATATATATATATATATATATATATATGTGAAAAGTTCATTGTAGACACCCCCATAAGTGTAGACAGGTAGACACCCTTTTTCACCATTAGATCTCTTGATCTAATGGTTGTGATTAATTTTCTTTTTTCTTTTTTTCTTTTTTCTCATTAATTAGAAACTTTCACATGTGAAAAAAAGCTATTTCACATGCGAAAGTGTCTACAATGAACCTCACCCTATATATATATATATATATATATATATATATATATATATATACGCGTGTGTGTGTAATTAATTGAGTTTATATTAAATCCGATAATTAAATGTTGTCACGTCCTTATTTGGTGAGATGCTTTCACCCAGATCGATCATATAATCCCTAAATTACTTCCCACCATTTTTCAAATTTCCCCAAAATTCATTGGTCAGTTCCTATTCCCTCTCAACAAAATTTTATCACCAAAACGATTCATCACTCTCTTCTTCCCTATCACTAAAAATTCCTCTACAGGATTCATAACACTATCATCTTCAGGAGATCACTACCTAATTCCCGTCAGTATTAGTTTCACTGTCATCTTCAGGAGATCATTTTTTTCATCTCAATTATTTCATCTAATTAATTATTCCATCGCATTTATTTCCTTCTCTATTTATTTCATTTCAGGATTCACCCAGCTCTTTTAACAATGGATCATGAAGGTGAAACATTGAAGGATCTTAATGACCATACATATAACAGTGAAGGCGAATGCAATGATGATTATTCTTCACAAATGAGTGAAGAAGATGAAATGGATAACAATGATGCCAAAGTTGACAATGATGCCCAAGTCGAAAATGATGCCCAAGTCGAAAATGATGCCCAAGTCGACGACCTTCCTCCCCAAGCAAACAAGGGGGGGTTGACGCGATTGGCAAAGTGGCATGCCAAATTTGAGAAAAATGGTGGGGAAAATGGCCACTAACTTTTGATGCGCTGGGAAGGATTGGCGGGGAGCATAGACCAAATTTTTTGAGTTTTATGGGAGACATTGCAAGGTCAGGGGTTGGATTGACGTATCTACAATGGAGGAAGGTGCCAAAAGACGACAAGAACAAGATGTGGGCAGGGATTCAGGTTATGAAACAAATTAAACGTTTTCTCATATTAAGTTTGTTAAGTTATTGAATTCCATATATGTGACTAAAAAATCCTGTCATATGTTATTTTTTCAGTAATTATTCAAAATTGATGACTGTCGAAGGGGTCCTATAATGGTACGGCTTGGTAGGTTGCTAAGGATTTTTAGAAGAAAGATGTTCGAGAAACACATTCGTCCCAACCTAGTTGTATGATCGGTATTAGTTAGACTTTAACTAAACAAGAAACCCTCTACTTGTAAATATAACCCTGTGGAATTTAAGTTATACTTCACTTTACTTGAGCAGATCTTAGTTCTCTTGTATAAGGTAGTGTTTGATTTGCATAAATATAGTAACAACGAAGTAAGAAATACTCGGCACTATTTGCATTAACTCAAAGTTACACTATTACATGGTGATCAGGAACCGTGTGTAAACTACAACTAACTAATGCTATATATAGTGCTGATGAGATCAATGACAGCCATTGATCTCGAACGATCTAATCTAACCCGATAATACAAAGTCAAATACAAACTACGAAAAGAATAAACTTCGACAATTGGAATATCTTGCATGTGATCAGCATCATACTATTTTAGGAGAGCGGCTTTGATGGATTTGGAAGCAACCGAGAAGCTTTTTCAGGATCGGACGACTGAAAAGACTTCTCAGGAAAAGTCAAGTTGAACTCATTATCTGGTAGATAATCGAGTTCACCCAGAATATTAGCTAACAGACAAAATTGCTTCTTCCGGTTGAACTGCCTGTTCCGCTTGAACTTTAGACTTCCGCTCGAACTTCAACTTCAGCCGGAACTCTTCAAAAATGGCTTTCAGCCGGAAATCTTAAAAGTGATATTCCTTACACTAGCAAAACCCACCATGCTTGAGAAAGTTCCAAAGATGTATCATGCTATTGTGAAAAAAGAAGACTGGAACAGATTTGTAGCATATACAAAATTCAAAGAATTCAAGGTTTTTATTCAATTCAAACTGCAGATTTCATTAATTAAGCTAAGTGTTAATTAATGAGATTATAAATTATATATCCTACTATTCTTTTGGAAAGGTTGCGTCAAAGAGTGCAAAAGAGGTTCGAGCATAGTATGTTTATGATTATACAATGGAACGGGGAGGATACGTCTATCTAAATGAAAAATTGGTAATAAGCCAAGTGTGTTACACCCAGTCATGGTTAAAAACATGCAATGTATGTTTCAAGTCTGATATATATTATTATTATAATACAAGGTACAAAACAAAGAAATTACAGCTGATGATTCCCCCTCTCGAGCGTTTATGTGGAGGAAAGGAAGGGTAAATAAAGAAGGAGAATACAAAACGCATGTGGTGAAGGGCATAGCAGATGATATAGTAAGTTTAATTGCTATATACATACCTAATTATCTACATGTTAAAAATTAACAGCACCTCACTACATTAACTAAATTAATTACTGCAGGCCGAGAATGAAACAAAAATAAATGCGGGATCCGTGACCGTAGAACCGGGAACGGATGCCCTAACATTGGTCCTTGGCAAGGAAAGGGGTGGATACCTAAATGGTATTGGGTATGGAGTGACATCCCGTGGATATAGGCATGGTGCTCCAAGGCGATCAAAAGAACGGATCGAAAAACTTGAGACGAAACTCAAAAATGAAAAACACCTGCGTGAGAAAAAGGATCAAGAGGTTGAGCACCTCACCGATATGGTTAAAGAACAACATGAAAAAAATTGATAAGCTTACGTCGTTTATGAACAGCATGATTTAAGATAAACAATTAATTATTATAAATCATTAAATCATTTTATAGGTAAAGTCCGCGGAGGCGCCTCTTACTACAACTGTAGGATCTAAAAACAGTTGTAATCAGCATTCCAATGTAACGACAACGGTAATTAATTAGTATTATTGCTAATATGATCAATCTTCCTTGAGCGCATATTTAATAATTAATTAACTAATTAAATTGTACGTAGGACATGATCAATTCCGCCACAATACACCGCGGAAACAATCTACTCCATCAAACTCATCTCAAACGTCGGCCGATAAGGTACGGATTTGAAACAGTTTTGAATTTGATTTGATTTGGAAGATTCTAGTTCATCTGGATGAACATGCATCTCTAGTTAAAGTTCATCTGGATAGTTAAAGTTCATCAGGAAAGGTAAAGTTCATTAGGATAGTAAAAAGTTCATCAGGATAGTTAGAGTTCATCGGGATAGTTAGAGTTGATCCGGAAGATTCTAGTACATCAGAATAGTTAGAGTTCATCGGGATAGTTAGAGTTGATCTGGAAGATTCTAGTTCATCTGGATGAACATGCCTCTCTAGTTATAGTTCACCGGGTTGGTTATAGTTCATCCGGATAGTTAAAGTTCATCAGTATAAGTAAAGTTCATCAGGTAAGTTAAAGGTTCATCAGGATAGTTAGAGTTGTTCCGGAATATAATTAATAATTACTGTTCCGGCTATGATAAGTTTGTACTTCATCTGAATAGTTATCTGGATAGTTAACTATTGTTTAGCCGCTTATCATAAATATAATTTTTATTAATCAATTGAATTGTAGGTTTGTTCTGCGACTGTATCACAACACACTCCTCCATCTACAACAGCGTCCGGACAAAAGGAAAGGATAGATATTTTAATTTAATCAATTGTGTACTTCCCTTATAACTAATTGCTATATGATCATTTAATTAAATGCTGATGCTGTCTTTAGGGGAAAAAGAGACAAATAACAGAAGCAGCAGCAGCTGCAGCCAGTACTGCTGGGGCATCACAGCAGGAAGTGGTATATATATATATATATTTAAGGATTTGACAAATCGCTTTGACGTTATTGTTAATTAATACAAAATTAGGAAAACCTGCTTCTGCTAATAATGATGCATTCCTGCTGCTGTTGACCCAAAAATCTAATTATAGGTATATATATTAGTATATTGACAATTTAGTTATTCAGTTTTTGACTTTAATTAATTAATTGTTAATATATATGCTATATTTAATATTATTATGTTACTAATCAATTAATTATATGGCGTCAATTTAGGAAAAAAATAAGAGACCTACAAAATTAGGAAAACCTGCTCCTGCTAATAATGATGACATTCCTGCTGCTGTTGACTCAGAAATCTCATTAGAGGTATATATATTAGTATATTTGACAATTTATTTATTCAGCTTTTGACTTTAATTAATTAATTGTTAATATATATGCTATAATTAATAGTATTATTATGTCGCTTTTGATTAGGGGTGCAAAACTGTGGACCTGCACCTTGGGGAAAAAAGAAACATCTTGGCAAAGGCTAAATTATTGCCAACATTAACAGATGAGATGATTCATGGAGTTCTACTACATTCTAATTGCCGTAGAGTTTCCATTTATGAGGTTTCAAAGGAACATGGATTTTTACCACACCCAATAGAAGGTATAACAACAATTAAGGAGCTTGCAGAGAAGAAAAGCAGTAACTATATTATTGCATGGCCGATGGACCAAATGATCAATGCTGATCGTGATAAGAAATTAAAATTAAAGGTTTTTTCCATTAATTAATCGTTTCCACTCTAATTATTTAATTAACTTTAACTACACACACACACACACACACACATATATATATATATATATATATATATATATATATATATGTATTATCTTATCGGTTTTATTTGTCATGTTTTGTTACTCTAGGTAAATAATGTGAAAACAAAGCCGAAGGTATACGTAGCATCAAACAACTTGAAGAGCGTGACGATGATGAAAAAACTTACAAGGAGCCAGACTAACCCGACCAAATTATAATTATCATAACAATTATTTGATTAGTGTATATGTATGTATAATTAATTATATTATGGTTTTAAGGTTTCTCATAGACATATATATGCAATTTAATTAATTAATTGTATGCAGTTTAATTAATTATAATTACGAAAAACGATATTTAATGAATCTATAATTGCTTGATTATATATATATATATATGAAAGACAAATTATACCAAAGGCCACACTTTATATATTTTAACGTGGTCGTTGCCACCATTTGGACACACGTGTTGGGACAAAAAATCTGATTTCAACTACCCATTTGGCCACGTTTTTTTATAACATATGTGGCTAAAACACAAATATACATGACCATATAATACCAAATGCCACACTTTTGATATTTTAACATGGTCGTTGCCACCCTTTGGCCACACGTATTGGGAGAAAATGTTTGATTTCAGCACCCCTTTGACCATGTATTTTTTATAATGTATGTGGCTAAAACACAAATATATGTGACCATATAATACCAAAGGCCACGTTAAACAAACACATGTGGTCGTTGGAACCCTTTGGCCACGCTTTCCGAAAGAATTGTTTGATTACAACAATAAATATTGGTACCCTTTAGCCACGCTTCTAGGTGGCTTCAGCCACTGATATTGTAACGTGGCCGTAGGATACATAAGGTGACGGGACCTTTGGTGTGGATTGAAATGGAAAAAAAATGTGACCAAACACCTTTGGTCATGGTTATTTTCCGTGGCCAAAGGTGAATTCTAACGTAGTGGATAAGGAGTGTTTTGGTCCACGTCTGAGATGCATGAAAACAATTCCTGATGAATATTCCTAATATTGTTTTCCATTTTGGAAAATTGCTTAACTCTCCACTGGAGAGAGGAACCTATGACAAATGATCATGATTATTAACCAGCCCATTTAGTGAAAATGAGAATTCAACTTTTGAACAACTGCGCCAGAAGGCGGAAGATAGTAGTATCTGTAAGATTGGCAGCAACTGTACTAGCTGCGATGATTGTTAATATTAGGTCTAAGGAGAAAGAAGTAGAGCAAGACTCATGTTGATTTTAAGAAATCAAGTTGTATGAGTGCAATCAAAACTGGTATTAGCCACTCGAAGAAAGATACTATGAAGCACTACTCTCGTCTTACTAAATATACTGCCAGCTCTAGGAGCAAGACTAGAAGAATCTATCAAAGTTGAGACTCTCAGAAACGTTCTGAGGATTCTGATTGGAAGGAAATGAGCTATTGAATAAAGAAAAGAGGTGCCGAAAGAAGGAATGTTCGTACAGAGCATTCATGGCTTGCATACCTGGTAATGTCAGGGATGGTGTAAGTGAATCCCAGTTCAATCAAGCCTAACTCGATCAGATAGTTATTTTCAGGGATGGTGTGGGTGAATCCTAGTTCAATTAAGCCTAGCTCAATCAAATAATTAAATTCAGGGATGGTAAGATAGTTGATTATTTTTAGGAATCGTAATAATGCAACTGAAACACTCAATTGGTTGGAAGGGATTAAAGTTAACTGGACTTGTTAATTTATAATTCCTTCTTAGTTGGAGAGCAAATTGAAGAATGACCTTAATCGAAGAACTTGAGGATTCTGAAGTGAAAGAATCTTTTTATCTACTAGTTTGGACACTAGTGACGGTCTTGAAGAGGATAAAATTCGATTTTCGCCCAGTCCATTAAAGGGCACTGTTTTGACATAACAGAAAATGATGTTGTATACCCAAGGAAGATAAATGAATTCTGAAAAAGAAATAGAATTGGCTTAGGCAATTGAATTGTTGAGGAAATTTATCTATGAAAATAAATCTAAGGAGCTGGAAGAATTCAGTGGAGTGCATGACGTGCTCCACGTCTCAAATAGAGGAAAAATTTTAATATCAAGTGGTTTAATGAGCTTCTTATTTTGGTGCTTCACATGACGGATACTGATAAAAGATAGATTTAGAGAGATACTTAAGGCAAGAATTCAACACTTGGAGCAGATGTGAGATCAACAAGGCCGAGGACTTCGAAGATCATAATAGACATAGTTCATATCCTAAGCAAATATTAGACTAGGATTCTTCTCCTGGTTAATCTTCCTTATCATCAAATTGTGAACTTCGTTCATTTCAACCTGCTGGAAGGTCTCCTCACCTTCATTCGTGTTCCCTTGTTCGTTTATGTAATGATCTATATTTCTTTGTTCTTTTGGCGAGTTGGTCTAATCATTAAGATACACGAAGGGAGAACTTATAGGGTATGTTTGTAAGACAAATTGACGATTATGGTTCTAGAAAGTAATCGTGAATTTGCAGGTATATATGTGTGCTTCTGAAATCCTATTCTATTGATTAATATTCCTTGAGATTTAATAAGTTTTCGTTCACAATCCCTTCACAACATGTTTGATTACTCAGTTTTACAACTTGGCCATCTCATTGTCGCGATATGAGTTAATGTCATATTCATCGTGTCTTGTTTATAAATCCATAACCCCTCGAATTTTTAATGTCATCATGTCTTAATTAGTGATTTGTAATACCTTGAACTTTTTATATCATCGAGCTTAAGACTCTAAACTTTTTATCATGTGATTGTGCAAGATTCCAAAATCCTGAAACCCTCTTCTTTTAATCATAGCGTCCTCGGTTATTGATTCATTTGTGAAATTCTGAGCAATATGAAATGCAAGAATTAAGATGTAGCTGTAGGAGCATGGTAGCAAGGATTTAATAAAGCCTAACACATTGCTAGGGGAAGCACCCGTACTGATTAAAAAGAAGAATCAATGACGTCTTCGATCAATGGCAAGGAGCCAATTATTTCTTTAAATAAATATGAAATCTGGTTACCACTCAACGAAAGTAGAGAGAGGAGGATAACCCAGGGGCAACATTCTGAACAAGAAAAGTATTAGAACTACTATGAAAGAAGAAGCTTTATGCTAAATTTTCCAGATGTGGCTTTTGATTTCATGAGGTGCCGTTTCTTGAACATGTCGTAAGAGGTGTAGGAATCAAGATGATCCAACAAAAATATAAGCTGTGATGAAATGGAAGTAGCCCAAATTCCCATCAAAAATCAGATATTTTCTGGATTAGTAGGGTATAATAAGAGATTCATCCATGATTTCTCTAAAATGGCTACACTCTTTTTTGTGCTGACATAGAAGAATGTCGAATTTGAATGGAGACAATAATATATTGATACTTTTGAATTATTGAAACAAAAGCTAAGTACCGCTTTTAGTCTCTCACTACCCGATGGATTTGAAGACATTGTGTTATATTGGGTTGCGTTAACTAATGGATTTGGTTGTGTACCAATGCAACTTGACGAGGTAATTACGTATGTGTATAGGTAGCTTTTGGTACACAAAAAGAGTTACATTACACATGGTCTGGAGTTGAGTGCAAAAGTAATCGCTTGAAAATCTGGACACATTAGTTATGTTGAACGAAAATTTATAATGTATTCTGATCATGAAAGTTTATAATACCCCATTAATCAAACAAAGCTGAAATATGCCAATTAAGGACGCTGGATGGAGATATTAAGCGACCGTAATTACGAGATCAAATACCATCCAAGATAAGCTGATGTAGTGGCTAGCGCTCTAAGCAATAAAGAGAGAGACCTAAACCGCTCTGTGTAAGAGCAATTAGAATTGATGTGAAAGTATGTCCAATTTATGAAATCAAAGAAGTCCTTCAGGAAAACATTAGATGTGATGTGAATCACAAGTATATGGTTACTCTCTGTCCAATTAGATATCAAGAATTCCGGGACGAAGTTCCTTTAAGGAAGTGAGAAATGTAAAAACCATGAAAGTACCGGTAAAATCAGTGGGAGATTTATGCTATTATAAATTAGATTCGCTAAGCCCAGTTAGGCCTGTTAGGATAATTACGGCCCAACAAAAGCTAAATCCATATAACCGATGTCCGAACAAGTTATTAAAAGTATTTTAATCAATCGATATGAAAATTGAGATGTTGCAGAACGATAAAAGTTGAATTCGTGTGAAACCGACAAGGTTCGTTGTCTTATCGGTTAACGTATTAGATAACGGGACATTATCATAAATATGATGAATTTATGATTTATGGAAATGGATATATTAACACAGATATTAATATTCGTCATAAAGACTATTAGGATAATTACAAGTGAAACGCGTGTGTGGAAATAGTAGCCGATGTTTATCACGTATACGTCACTGACACTTAACGCAGTATGTCAAGACAGTAACAGAGAGGTCACTAAAAATAAAAACAGAGTGTATAGTATGGGTAGATACTTGATCATTGACGTCTGACTGTTAGAAATGTAAGTGTGGGAACCATTACGAGAAACGTTGAAATCGGTAAACGTGACTATTACGCGATACTAACCGAGAAGGACTTGTTTGACCATTCGAGAGGGTTTTAATGAGTCGGTGAAGTTACAACTATATTTCTGAGGGTTTACAGAGAGTTATAGTTGTAAAGATATATTTGGTTCGTAAAACGGAAATAAACGGTATACGAGTTGGATAGCCTGTAATAACGTGCATTTAACTGAAAATTCATCAGTTTATATTTAATCTAACGTATTAAATATTTCAAGGATGTTTACGCGAGTTTTATAACATTTCAGTCATGTCGGGATTCATAATGGAATATTTTATTGACATTCAGTAGTTAACGAGTTCTGAAATCGCGGTATAATACTGATTTATTCAAAAGGGTACTACACATTGTTGTGCTACACTCTTTATTATTCATTTCATGTACAATATACATACACACATTTATAGGAGCAAGGACTAGAGAAAGAAAGAAGAAAAGAAAAGAGAGCCTCACGGCTCTCCCCTCCCTTTCCCATCCGACGAAGAAGCGGCGACCGGTCGGTCTCCGGCGGCGGCGACCTCTCTCCAGCCCTCTCACTACACTCTTTCTCAACAACCTCTTTTCTCTCTCCTTGTTCGAATGGCAGCCGCAATTTCTCCCTATGGCACCTCCATTAGCGATGACGCCGACTAGGGTTCTGCCCCAGCTAGCGGCGACAAGCACTGGCCGTTCTCCTCTCTTCCTCTTATTCGAGCCGAGCTCTGAGGGTCACGCGGCAGTAGCCGTGTTACCTTCCGATTTCGTCTCTGTGGGCGGCGGTTAAGGGTTTGGATGGTGGTTGTGACCACCGAAACAATTTCGACAACCTCCGTATGTTGCGATTCCATCTCCGAGCAATGATCGGTAAGTGATGATGTTGGGTCTTGTGTCCTAGTTTCATTCTCATCTTAATTTTTGTTTCTATACTCATGATCGTAACATGTATGTACAAATTTGGACCCTTAATGTTATGCGGGATTATTTGATGAACCAAGAACAGGGTTATAGGCGGCGGCCATGGCCTCCGACCGCCGTGTCAGGAACCGATGATGATGGTAAATGGTTGTTTGATTCACATAAATTGTCTGGGTGTTGCAGAAATCATTTAGGATCAAAGATTGGTTACTTTTGACTTTTGGTCAACTAAAGACAAAATAGGTCAAAGCTGGTCAACGAATTTGTCGGGACAAACGAAGTCAAATCTGGAAACCGAGCACTGATTATTACTCATGGCGAAATTCTAAGTGGAATGGACTGCTCATGCATATTATTCAGACATATTTTGGTTTTACGGTTAACCGGGTTCGATTCGCGTACTGACGGAAAGGTATACCGTGTGTTGTTGTTTCATATCAATATAATGATCTTGTACACAAGTAAAACTGTTTTGTAAGAATATGCATCATCGGAAAAGCTAATGGATTATTTAAAAATGACGTATATACAGATTTGGTAATCAATGATATATTACGAATCTCAAAAGCTCGTGTATAATTCTTTATAGCACATAATGCTATTTATGGAGATGTCGGGTTTGGGACAACAATATGTATATAAATGAAACTGTTAGTATTTGGACTCTGGAAATTAGCATATTGATACCCGACACTCTGTTTAGCCAAAATATATAATCTTTATATAAATCCGTATTAACCCCAGTTTAGAACTATGGGTCTATAATTAAGAATCGAGAGTTAGGAGATTGTATTTTTTTTATAAACATCTATACATTTTTAAACTCCTAGGATTCTTGGGAATATGTGGATAAGCCGGCTGGGGTCGGGTAGTCAGGACTTGTATTGGACCAGGCTTAGTGTAAGTTGGGTAAAATAGAAAATTGATACAAATATGAATATGCTTTCTATTAGGATTGTTGCATCGTTGATGATGTGGTACCTCTTCGTGGATCTGTCATAAGATCATCATTTTACACTGTGAGTTCCGTATTACCCTACCTTGTTATGTAACTGTTTTGGGCCACTATGAATTAGTGTTGCTACAGTTTTGGGGTCACAAAGAAATAATGTGATGCAACAGTTGCATGCTTTATTGGCTACCGAATGTATAATGCATGCCATGTGAAAATACTACGTAACTAGTATGCTAGACTCATTTGATGCATGTGTTGTACCCCATAGCATATATATATCTTGCTGGTTGTATTCTAGTCATTCATGCGAAAAAATGTATAGTACCAGTAGCATTGTGAAATATTTGAATAGCAATTCTCGGTACGGCTCATCAACAACATCATTGTTGTTGATACATTTTCTTTCACAAATTTGGAAGGAAATCAATAGAAATCCACCAAGTAGCTGACTCTACAGGAAAATAATGAATACATTCAATAAGTTTTTCAAGAACCTTCGGGCCCAGGGATCTTGTGATTTGGCTAATTACTAGAAAAAAACTTAATATTACGTATTGTAGATCGAATCAGGTTGTCTGTGAATAGTTATGGTTGTTTAAAATATATTATCTGTTGCTTTCGTGTATATGATATAGACAGCCTACCCCATACCTCCCCCGCAGATAACAGGCTGCGACGGGGGTGTGACAAGTGTTTTGCTTCCTATTTTTTCCCCTTCTTCCCCCTTCTATCCAATGACCTCCTCTACTATTACCGAGTTCTGTCTAGGTCCTGAATTCCACTAGAAATGGCGACAGGCACAGAAGCGGCTAGGGTTTAGCCCGGCGGTGGCGCCGTCGCCCCTCTCTCGTCTTCTCTGGCAATGGTGAGTTTTCTGTTCTTGGTTTCCTTTATTTTTAAGTTTTATTTCCCTTTTTAAGCCCCGGTTTATCCATGCATATTTAGATTTAAGAAGTTTGTTGATGATGATGGTGGTGGTGTCACGGTGGTGGTAGGCCGACCAGCGGCGGCCATGGCCTCCGGCCGCCGGGCAGTGTGCATTGGTGGTGGTGGTTGTTTATTTTAGTTCCATTTGGTTTATCTAAGAAAGCTAGAAACCGATTTGTTATGTTTGGGAGTATTTGGATGCTTTATTATTGCTCGGGACTGCTGTTCTTGTAATTTTTGTTGAACAATGTTGATTATATGTCTTTTTGGGGGAGATTTTGATGAACGAAAGTGGGGCTGTGGCGGATCTCTGCCGCCGGACAGCCGCAAGACAGTGGGGTTGAAGGAGTGATTTTGGACAGATTGGGAGTTGATATGGATGTTGGGTTAAAGATGGTCAACAAAAGTCAACCATGTCAATTCTGGTCAACCATTATCTCGGGTAAACGAAGTCAAATATGGAAACTAATGCCGTATTCTTGTTCGTGGCAAAATTCTTCATGAATGGACTGCCTATTTGTCAAATTCAGATATTTTTGCGTTTTACGGATAACCGGGTTCGAGTCTGCGTACCGACTGGAGGTATACCGTGTTCCTTGTATTGAATAAATTTATTTATATCGTATACAAGTGAGGAACGGTTATTGAAAACCAAAGTATTGTTGTATTATAATTGTAAACGAATATATATATATATATATATATATATATATATATATATATATATACTAGCCGTGTGCCCGCGCGTTGCGGCGGCAACAGTGTATAGCGTGTTATTCGTCTTCTGTTGGCGCGTTATGGAGGCACGACAATTTACAACGTGATATTCGTTATTTTTAGCGAGATGTGTCGCGGCGACAATTTTTCATTGTACGTCTGTTAGTTTTCTCATTCGAATCATCTATTTGATTTATCTACCCTTGTAGAACTGAAACAAATAACAACGTACACCCGAATTGAAAGATATATTGGTCACATACATAGTTATATAAAACCAAAAGAGTTTTAAAATATAAATCATCAACATAGTTTGAAGATATCATTAAGGAGGCCAATTTCTTTCATACACGTTGCAAATTTCGATGACCTCGTCACCAAAGTTTGCCCACCACTCATCATCAGACATAGAATGAGGATAATTTACAACGCGATATTTGTTTATGTTAGCGCGATGCAGCGCGACGCCAATTTATAATGCGGTACATGCACGTTCGATGGTGGCGACAATTTGCAAGACGTACTCATGACATATGTTGCAACCCGTGCGATGCATCGTCGATGATCAACCAAGACGGTACTTGTATTTTGTTAAATTATCGATCCTCTCGTGATATATTGCATTATATGTTTGTTTTCTATAGCATCAATTTATTTAACATTATATATCACAAATAAATACTGTAATGGCCATATTGGGAATTGACATATAATTTAAAAAAGTTCTATAAAACACATCAAACTTAAGAAAATGTGTGGGTCATGTCGGGTATGGTGTCAAACAACTGGTCAATTTAAAAATGGACCTGAACATGTGCAAATATGAACATATCGGTTTAAATTTAGTAAACTAAATTCTTAAGTTTTCTTACAAAAAAATGTTTTCATAAAATTAGTAAACTAAATGTTTTCGTACTAAAAACATCAATAGTTCTCATGGAGGCATTAAATATCAAAGTGTGAAATGATTTCAAATTTAATAATTCTTAAGGAAACAACTTGTTCTACTTCTAGGGTCCCTCTTTTTAACACATGGACTATTTTTAAATTTTATAGTATTCATATTAAAAACTATGGATAATGAAACATCAATTCAAGTTTTGAAAACTCAAAAGATAAAATTGACGCATTTACTAATAATTGGGTTGGTACACGATCAACATGTCTATTTATATTTACATGTGAGATCCACTATCTTACTTCAACTTACACAAAAGTCTTCCCCTCTTCATTCAAAACCCTACCACCATGTATTACCATGTATTAGTATCTTTAACCAAAATCCTAGGATATGTGCCCATTAATATCTATATAAATAGACAATGAATGTCACGGTGATTTATAACTAAACAATACAGAGAGTACAACTAAAGAATCAAAATTACAATACAAACAAAATAAAAATATATAGCAACACGAACTTGCATATGAATACAGATCCAAGTGGAAAACCAGTTTACTAAAGATGAATCGAAACCCACAAACCCTTATTCAACCTGCTACAATTTAGCAGCACAACCTCAGATACGAAAACAATTTCGAGTGGCAAAGGGTAGACCGACGGTGCGACGCGGGTTCCTTTGACTTTAGGACTGGCTGGCTGTGTAGGCTATCCGAAACAATAAAGTCTGAATTATGAAAAACATTTAGCCACTAATTATTAATTTTGCTTAAATACACTATATTATAAAAGATTAAATGATAAATAAAACTCTAATGGCTAATGGGCCACAAATCACTAACAAATAACAGATAGTACTTCCTCCTTTCTATTCTTCTGTTTCCATTTTTAAAATTACTATCAACAGCTGAAAGCATTAAAACAAAAATCTAAAAAATCAATTTAATGAAGACATTAAAACAACGATCTCGAAACAGCTCTTAGTCCCTTACGGCTCAAATTGTCAAAAACAACAAATTAGAAATTTGTTGACATTTTTGTGGTAGTCTTGGCACAAAATAGAAAACAGCAGAATATGAAAATAGTCCGTTACAACCCAAAAAAGCAATATGGAAACAGGAAAACAGCCCCCTAAAGCCTATTTCTTATACCCAACTTTTTTTTACGGGTCCAATCCGGAAAAACCGTAGTCCAAACCGGATGACCGGTCCGGTTTAACCAACCCATTCCGAACGGATTGGTTTAATGTTTTTCAAAACCGTATATTCTGGTTTGGTTCAAAAAAGATCTTAAAACTGGACCAACGGACCATGAACACCCCTATTACCAAACACCACATGAACGACTACAGATAGGACCCACAAATATAATAGAATAAAATGTTGTGAAAAATCATGACTTACGGGTTGTGATCTGTCACCATGAACTGTTGTTGTAGAAAACTATTACTATAAAGCCAATGTTCAAGTGAATCAGATCCCTTCTTATTGTTGTTGTAGGAAACCCATTACATGTGTGAAAGGAAGAGCAATATAGAAAGTAATGTAACATAATAATAGACTATAAAATGTGAAATTTAAGCACCATTTCCTCAAACCTCATTCTTAATTTGCACATTCAAAATGCCTTTCTTGACCTGCATATTTTGGGCTTTGTTATCTTCGGTCTTTCCTGGCAATCAGAAATAAGAACAATTTTCGTAACCATGTATGGCCGCATCCGCACATCGTGACCCTTTATTAAGAAAAGCACCTGCAATTTTATTTGGAGCAAGTTCAGTATAATTGGTAGTAGAAATTATGAGCACAAAAGCAAACTTTTCTTAAAAATAGGAATGGATTCTAATTATGCATATTAGGAATATAAACCATAGAATATATGAATATATATTTTATCTTTGCTCGTAGGCCGTCATCCATGGAGTAAGATGTTTCTTGTCTTAATATACCCGTGTAGATATCGCTACTTTATGTGATCATGATATTGTATATTCAATAGTCAATACCCTTGGCTGCACCCAAACAATCCTTGCTTTCAGTCCAAGAAGCGCCTAATGACCTGATTTATATTCTCACCGGTAATTTTCTTTTCATTTTTCATATTAATTTGTTACTTTTTATTAATCTATAGGAATCTTTGAAACCGAAATCCAATCACATCTTAACATTTTAAAAGCAAAACTTATCCAAATGACATATCTGGTAAAACTGCAACAACACATAAACAAAATGAGATTTTAAGCTCATCTTACCGTTGTAGAATTACTCAAATGAAGTTGTAAGGAAGTATTCAGAGGCCTACAAACATACTTGTAATGGACGTACCTACATAAAACCAACGGACCCAAAACATCATACAATATTACCTGGCGAACAAACAACAGAGTTATGCACATCAAACCTAAGCAGAACAAGCAATGGAGGGCTATTTTTTTACCTGCATTTAACATGTAGGTTGAACCTCAACAAATACCTGTCATAAGATGGGAAAAATATTAGTTTTTGTTCAAGACATACTACTCCTAGAAAATAAGGATTTCCTATATATCTCTTATAATTATCTGAGTAGAACTTGTGAGGGAAATAAACAAATTTGCTCATATTTACTTTGGTCATATTTAGGATCAATTTTAAGAAACTTCCAAATTACAAAAACACTTAAACTAAAGATTTTGGATGAATTAAATCTTACCAGATGTAGATTAATCAGAACTTGACAACCATTGAGAGAAAACAGAGAACAAAATGAAACCCACAATGTTGTTCTGAGTTATGTTGGCCTTGTTTTTTTGTTATAGCCACATCCAGTTGAGATAAACTATTTGCTTCAGTTGAGACAAATCATCACCCTCCACATCCAAATTTCAAATCCATCCTGCCCCTGAAAAATAGCATTCTTAACGAGCTTCAGGACACAAAATATATTACAAAACACCACGGATGGACTAATTATAGGTACATATTTTAATAATTATGAGAACAGACCAGTGATTGCCCGTTGTTAGTTCTTTAGTATGCGAAATAAAAAATCCTAAAAAAAAAAAAATGATTCATATGCATAAAACTTGTGTTAACGCATGTATGTTAAAATAGGAGATTATGGCAAATGGAAAAAAAAGGAAAGAAAAAGATAGGGTGGGAAAAAAATAAACCTTTCATAAGCTGACTCGATCATCAAGTCAACATCTTCGTTGACATTGGCACCTACATAGAGTAGGAAGATCAATGGATTATTCATTTGATTTTATAGCCTCATTATAAAAAGAATTTAAAGTATGGCATCTTAAGTACGATAGAGAAGAAGCATTCATAACATAAAATAAAATAATTTTTTGCATCATCAAAAGCATAAGTTTAATGAACTGACCTGCTGGCATGGAACAAACATCATTCTGAATGACAATATTAGGATACATTAGCTGGTTGTATGCTTACCCGAGTCTTTTCATTCAAATCACTCATGGCAGTAACTGAAATCTGAAAACATAAGTAATCAACATCAAAACACTAAACGAAGTGAAAATACCTAAAAATCGTTAAATGAAATCAAGACTTACCCTGTTCAATAACAAGAAGCTATCCAGAATCGAGATCCACCCCTTCGCCACCGGATAGATGAATTGATTTTGCCGGCTAGAGTTTTCTATCCGTCGATTTGGCTTTATATTATGAGGTTTTCTATCTACCGAGAAGCCGTGTGTTCATCAATGCAGTCCATACCTAAAAGACGACGAGGATCGAACCCTAAAAATGAATGCGTGAAATGGATTAGAATTTAGAACAACTGTGGTTTTGATTTGAGAAGGTAAGCTGTTAGCCGTCGCACGTCACTCTCCTCTCGAAATCTCGTCGGGATCTTGCTGAAACCCTAGCCGCCATCGCCGGAACTCGCGACAGTAGTCGGCACTCTTGCTACCTGTTAGATGCAGCGGTGGTCTAGCCGAATAGGTTGGTTGTGCGTGACTGCGTCTGATTTAAGAAGATGAGGCAGTGCCCTAAACTCAAAGGAATCACAATTGAAAGCAAATTTGTGATATGAAGTACCTAAACTCAAAGGAATCACAGGTAATGGTGGAAATCGCCTAAACTATGAGATGAATCGAACTTACAGACCGGATGGATCTAGAATTAAAATGAAAAATTGATGGCCATGAAACAAAAGGAAACATCACTTTCTTCTGTTCATCGATTCATCAGAGTAATATGGTTGAGAGAGAGTGGCAGATTAGGGTTAGATCAAGATTGAGAGGAAGAAAGAGAGGATGATGACTTTTCTGTGGATTTGAACTTTAAAAAGCATATGATTGAGATCTTGTTTGTCTTTTTCGAGAGACGCAGAAGCGTGCATCGAAGAGGAGAGATTATTGGAGAAATGGTGATACCGAAGACGGCTGAGAAGGCATGCGTGTAGCTGCAGCGAATCCAGCGGCGCCCAAACCGATTCTGCAACGAAGAAGGCGTGCGTTGGATGAGTAAATGGCAGAGATATAGGTTAATTACTTTTATAACCTCAGATTTGGAACGGGATTTGTTCCCCTAGAATTTTGCTTTAGTTTTCATCCTTCAAATGATTGTACATACAGCATAAACTCTTGTACGCGTCTTAAAATTAAGGAATTTTATGACGAAAATACCCCCAATGACCAATATGTATTATATAGTAGTATAGATATATATATATATATATATATATATGTGTGTGTGTGTGTGTGTGTGTGTTTATATTATGATTTTATGTACCATTCTAAGGATTGTTGAACAATAAACGTTCGAGACTCGAGTGTTCTGTTTATATTTGTTTATATGTTAAAACAGGCCATACGGTTGTTTTGGAGCCAGTAGGCATACCACCGTATTGGGCACGATCTGTTTTAATAGAAAACTATCAGAAGAAAACGATAGTGATTGTGTTAAGTCATATGACTGTATCGGGACATCTGGTCGTATCGGGACATTAACCTACGAACATATCGTATAGTTTGAGGTGCGATGAACCGCCGAGCCTAACCAGTATTAATACTGTGTTAAATTTTTTATACCTATCTGTGTTTAGGTTAACGAGTTTGCACACTTGACATCAGTCAAGCATTTATCTATTCTCAAAGGTGTACTGGACCGACTGTGAGTATCGCTAGCTTATGAACTGCTTCAAATTATTATATGTTATCATTATGTTATGAAAGTTTATAAAGTCAGATGTTAATTGAGGGGTTCGGTTACGTTGGGTAATATTCATTCAAGGGGATATTACTTAGGTCATCAAGGTCCTTCAGTCATGGCCACGAGGCATATATTGGAACCTTACAGCTGTATAGGGAGTCGATACGGCCTCATACCAATGCGATACTTAGTGTTAGGGGTTATTTTCATGATGCTCGCAGAAAGCTCGGATAATTCAGGGACCCTATTGCAGTCTGGGTATCCCATCGATTCAGGTATCCTGATTTCATATCTATTCGACTAACCCCTATTAATGCCATGTGTTTATTTGATTACAGGTATCGTTGGATGTCAACAACCTCCGAAAGACTTGACCCAGCTGATGAAGAACATGGACTGAATGGACGAGTATAGGTCTAACGGCCATTTTAGTTGGAGAATATGATCCCGGGAATCCTGAAAAGTTTGTTATCTTTGTAACATCAATATAATCGAGGACTCGATCAGTTTAGGGACACACAACTCGTACACACTTTAGCTCTGATAGCATTGATTCATTGTAACAGTTAGTCTGATCGATCAATCCTTCAAAACACTTGTATTATTGAAATTATTATAAATAAAAGTGCTAGGCAGCAGGCTCTTCAGGCCGGCTCCCGAGATTTTTTGCTAGGATTCCTAGAGGCAACTCGAAGGGTTCTGGATTTTCCCACGTTATATCTATGTTGATTTATAAATTTGGCATGTCGTCATTCTAACCTAAAACCACACCACCTCACATACAAAGTTTGGAATACGAAATCACTTAGTTGATTTTTTACCAAAACAGTTTGGCGCCCACCGTGCGGCAAGTGGTGCTTCATTCTACAAAAATTCCCATATTTTTCTCACTTTACACGATATCCAGTCCAAAGAATGTCGACCCAGTCAAAATCTGTCTCAGCCTCTATTTCGTCCTCCATCCCTGTTGGGTCCCTTGAAGGGATCTTTAACAATGTTGACACAATTTGATTTAAACAAGATAGATAAGTTGCGGAAAGTAAATCAAGTTGGAAGATGGCAATTCATAAAAGGGTTATTCTGTATATCTCAAATGTAAATAATGGTTTACACGAGTTTATAGTATGACTATGTATCAACAGAAATAATTTTCTATGGGAGTGATGTTGTAATTACTTTGAGAAGATATTGAATTGTATGCTTGATGTCTTGCTTTGTTTGGTGAAGTCAGCTTGCTATTTATAGCCAGATGTAGCAAGTTGTATTTGGATAAGGTGGTTGAGGACGGTTGATGTTGGAGTGTGTCAGAGTATATAGAGATAAAATGAACATATTCAATTTATCTCTTTTTCAACTCTCTTCAACTGCGTTCTTGATTAATGCCAAGTTGACATTCATTTTGCTTGTTCTTCACACAAAAATAGAAATCGTTCTTCTCGTTATATTTATCTTCAGATAATCCAGAACTCCTTCTGGATCCTTCTTTGAAGACTGTTGATGCTTCCCATTAGAAGCTATCTACAGAAATGAGGATTTCTGTAGATTTTAGTCTGTACAGAACTACTTCGGAATTTCCGGAGTACTTCTGTATGAATACAGAAATCATGCAGAAATCTGTAATTCATACAGACTTTCGTATCCTTTCTCTTTTAAGGATGTATTTTTATATTTTCTTCTAATACTTGACTGTATTGTGTTACAATTACATTATGTTCTAACAATCTCCCCCTAAGTATTTGAAGAAAAATAACTAGAAAGAGAAAGTAAAGTAATCATAGATCATTTTTGTTGATCCTCTCAAGGAATATGAAAGAAGTCTAGTCTATCATAATTTGAAGATTTACAAGTCTTTTCTGATCTTTTCCCTACCGGTGAATGAGTTAATTTCAAAGTTGTATTCTTTAGTACTTTTTTCCAGTAGGGTCTTGAAGACAACTCTTTCCTTCATTAGTGCATTAATTTCTTACTTGACGATTTCCTTGGTGCTGTTTTTGTTGGTCTTGCATTTCTCTAGAATGAATGGGAAGAATTCTTAGGCCAGATTTGTATATTTCTGCTTTTCTTTTAGCCTAAAGAACCTTCTTTCTTCCGAGAGATCTCTGAAGCATATACCAGAGATTGGGCTGAGAAATGTTGTGCCGGATCCTCTCCATGAGATTTCAAGAGGGACAGTCTCATTTGTTTTTGTTAAGAGCAATAGAGGGATGTTAGATTCTTTTGCTAATTCGACATCCACCTGTGCTTGCCTTTTAAACATTCTTTTACCGACTTCAGTTCCTTGGTATAAGGCAGTGCTTACCTTTTCTGTTTTTGAGGGTTGATTTGAGAAGTACCTTAAGAATGACACCAACTTTATTGGGTTAAATTGTTGTAGGTCTTTATCAGTGAATTCTCTAAAGATTTCATCTTTCGTTTTCACTGTGTAACAGTTGAAATGATCTACCTAAAGGTGTTTTGTTAAAGGTTGTGCCTTGATTTTTATGGACTCAGTGATTGAAGGCGTTGTGTAGTTTGGATCTTCCTCAACTGGTGTTCCGATTGACTTGTCAAAGGCTTTTCTTGATAGAGGGCTCATTGTGGGCATGTCTTCTTCACTTTGGAGCAATTTCTCTTGCAGTTCTCTGACTTCTTCCCAGATGACTCTTCACATATTTTGCTTTTCAGAGTAATCGTCTTCAAAGGCTGATCCAGATATGAAGGATCCAGCTAATGAGGATGATTGTATTTGAGTCTACTTGGTTGGGGTTTTCTTTGCTGTTCCGGTGGAGAGATGTTGAGAGATAGTTATTTTCTGGGTAGTTTTTGTTGGTGGTTTAGGAGAAGAAGGAGGTGGCATTCCTTTATAAGCTTCAGTTGAAGATTTGCACTTCTTTGAGTTCTTTCTCTTGAGTTGTTCTGTTTCATCTTCTTCTTCGCTTAGGTTACTACTTTGAGGTCTTGTCCTCTTCATTGGAGTTTCATCAGAGATTATGATTGGCTTTCTTTTCTCATCTGTTTCTTTTACTTTTTGTTTCCATTCTCTTTCTATCTTTCTCATCTGATCTTCTTGGAAAGAGTGTTTGATCTCCAGGTTTGCAGAGGTCAGTTGATTTCTTATCAGTTTGCTTCTGAGTGATCTTATTTGTTCATGTGCCTTCTTTGCCTGATTTTTGCCTATATCTTCAAGAGTCTTTTTCTTGTCTAATAATTCTGCAGAGAAATTTTTAATGATTTGTTCATCATTACTTATCTCTACAGCTTGCAAATTTTGAAGACTTTTGCTAATGTCTTCAGAAATTTTAATGGCCTCCTTGCTCAGTTTTTCTTTCCAGGTTTTCAACTCATCTACTAGAGTATTTAATTGTTTGTTGTTTTGAGATGTGCTTCTTTCCACCTTCATGAGCTCTTCTGAGTTTGAGTGTTTGAGTTTACCTAGCTCATGAAGGTCAATTTTCTGATCTTTTTTGCAGTTGAATATTTTCTCTCTGAACGATTGAAAGAACTCTAAGATATCAGATTTGAGTAGGATACTGGGTAAACTTGGAGTTTGATTAGATGATCTTTCTCCTTCTAACATACCAGTAGACAACACATGTCCAACAGTTTTACTAACATTTTCTCTGTTGAGAGTTTTGTTAGTTCCTAGAATACCAAGAATATCCGATGTTCCTAGGTCTTCCACATTCATTGTCTTTATCCTAAATGATTCAGACTCATGTGTTGAATCCTCAGGGAACCAATCCCTGTGGGTTCTTTCCGAGTTTCCTTGACTCATAGAGTCTCCACTTGTTGGTGCTTGCTGATGACTCTCAGAGTCATCAAACAGGCTAGGCTTGGTGGCTATTTTGGGAATGTGGATCTGAGGGGGTGACTTTGGTGAACTGAAGTTGAAGTTTTTATAGGCTGAGGTGGTGGAATGTGATATGGGAGAGTCAGGTGAATTCTTGTTTAGATTGACTGATTCAGAGAAGTGAGATGTTTGTTGGCTTTGTTTTGGGGTTGGTTTTTCTTGTTCAGATGGGTTCTGTTCTTGTAGCTCTATTCCTTCTTTGTAATTTATCAAAACTAGGGAGCTATCTGGTATATTCAAAAGCAAAGAAATAGGTACAGAGGAAATAGAGTGTGTTGTACCTGATTAAACTTTTTCAGAATTTTCAGAGTGGTTGACCTATGCTTAGCTCCCTTCGTAGCCAATGATCCTTCCTGACATTTTTTAAGATGAGTAGAGAAAGAAACCTTATAAATGGAATGTGGACAATTTCTTTCTTCTCCTTTTGTTTATCTTTAATTCTTTTCACTAGATTCCTCCACAGTATAGCTCCATAATCTATTCGTTTATTCAGGATTATAGCGACCATTATAGCTTGATCAGATGAGCCGACTTTAGCAGTTAGGCTGTAAATGAGTGTGTGCATCATCAGTTTCCACTTTCTCTCTAGTTGATTAATGTTTATACCTGAGATTGTGGTAAAGCTTGTTCCTTTGTTCAATGAATTGATGGTTTTGAGGATCTCTGTTTTAGTTGGTGGTTGAGCAGGATTTTCTGGTGCTGTGAGGTCAGTAACATGTCTGAAATCTTCTTCAGAAAACTATAGGGTTGATGTGGATTGATCTTCGTATAAATGAGCACTTTAATCCATACCTTGTTAGTTGCAGTTTCAATTTCTACTTTTATTGTTGACCAGACATTCATAAGAGCCTCTTTGGTGACTTCTTCATCTTCTGTGAGAACTGTCATGAGAGGCGAGTATCTCAATGCTTCTATGATGATCTGAACATCGCTTGACTAAGCCGGTGGATTTAGATTTGCTCACATATTGTTTTGCTCTATGTTGAATGTCTTGAATAGGGAGATTTGGGAGGATGAAGCCATTTTTGATTGTTTGAAGACATGCTTTGCTTGGTGAGGATTGTGATTTTGTGAACGGTGTTTGATTTTGGGAATGAGTGACGGTTTTATAGCATGAGAGAGATTCTAGGGTTTTAACGGCTGTTTTTCACCGATTGGATTGACTGGGTGGTGAAACGGATGTTTGTTGGATCATTGATTTTCCTCGTAAATGAAAAGGTTACCTTTCCTATTTATTGGAGCATTTGACGTCTTCATTGTTGATTGGGATTTCTTGGTGAAGATTTGTTCTGACCTTGAATTTGATGAGATCAAATGTGTTTTTCTTTTATCAGCTCCAAGTTTTTCAGAACCTTTCAGTGGTTCTTTGTCATTCCTTCTTTCTTCTCCTTTTCCGTTTTTTATTTGTGTGTCTGTGATGGTATGTAAGAGATTTTTCATTTTTTTTTATTCTGGCATTCAATCTTCTATACAGAACTACTTCAGAATTTCCAGAGTTGTTCTATCTGACCAGTTTTTAGTGTGAATGATCAAGAGCATGTGTTTGATGGTCTTTTTTGTTGCATAGTGACATTCCTGCTTTTGTCCAGAACTACTTTGGAATTTCTGGAATACTTCTGTATGATTAGATCCTTAGTGATGAAGTACATAATTTTTATGCAATTTTGACCTCTTCTTGCAACATCCCCAAAAGATTATATTTCAACAACTTTTTACAAAACTGACACCTAGTACAGATCTTTATTTAAACATTAAGTTTAATTGAAAGCATGTAGTTCTACAAGTACAGGGTAAGATGATTCCGGTAGGTATAGGAGGATGTGCTCTGTCTTCAAGTTGGAGAGGAATGTTGTTATGAGAGATGGGTCTCAGGTTCTCATCATCTTCCTCTATAATGTCATTTAGAAGCCCAATAATATGAAGACCAAGAAACCTTTGGGAGGGTAGGAGTTGGGTGTGATATTCACGAGGAATTCCTTCTCATTGCTTGGCTTGGCAGATTATACTCGTCACAAAGCGAGGATACATAATAACTCTCTCTTCTACGGGCACATAGCAGTTCTTTTTCATGTTTTGTAGAAGATAGTGAGAGAAGTTCATATTAAGACCGTGAATCAGAGCATGCATGACCATTTGAGTATCATGGTTAGCAGGATGATGATGATTGACCTTCGATGAGAAGCAGAGTTAAATTTGAGTGAAGAAGAACTGCCAGATGGGGTGAAGATAGAATCTGTTGGCCTATTCTTCGAGAAATTCTCCATTATACCCAATATTAATGAAGGTTTCAATGACTTGGGCCCTGTTGAAGTGGGTGGGCCCATTTTTTTCATTCATACAAAGGGCAGAGCAAAGGGAGGCCTCATTGACTTCAAAGGTAAGTCGGTTCACTCGTGTTCTTATGGGGCTCCCTGGTAGGCTGGGGTCAGATCTTGCATTCACCCAAAATTCCCTTAGAAGTTCATATCTGAAGGGAGTGTTTTGAGTGAGTGCAAGACCAATGGTGCAAGTTTGCAGAAACCTCATCATTCTGGTAAAGGTCAGCTGATGGTTAGATGTGTGAAGGCATAGATTGTGAGTTTGGTGAAGAGGGATTTCAAAGGCTTGTCTATCTAATAGAGTCTGAAAGTCCATTTTCTGATGAGGGTTTGAATGAAGGTTGGGTTTGTTTAGATGAGTACATGGATGAGTCGGGAGATATATCCATCTATTTGTAATCGGGAAGAGTTCAGAAGTCTAGAGATTTGGCAGTGAGACTTTTGGGTTTTGTCGGCTGCTTAGGCTCCTGACAGAGGTAGTTGGGACGATTTGTGAGATGGAATTAACTCCCTTTTTCATCATTCTCCTAGTTAGAGCTATTATTACCCCTTTTAGATGCCTTAACTCACAAAGATTTGTTTCCCGATATGCCTATTTTCTTTTAAATGTGAGATTTGATGGGCATCATTTCGCATCAGGAAGAGAAAGTCAAACGTTTTTAGAGAGTTATGGATGCCTCCTTATTTTAAAAAAAAAGATAAAATAAAAACCGAGAGAAAAACCACAAGTAAAGAACTCCCCCTAGATATGTGCACGGTGGGAAGTTCTTGCCCTCCCCATTTTTTATTTTGTTTTTGGAACCAAATTGTTTTTGGGTTTTTTGTTTGTTATTTTAGTGACTTCTTTTCTTTTTATTTTCGTAGATTTGGAAGATACACTCAAAGGGGTCTTAGAGTGCATTTGTTTTATGTCGAAGTGTCTTCCAATTAGTTTTACCATTTCATTGCACATGCAGTGCTTGTAAATGGTACTTTCCCCAAAAATTTCAAGATTTTGACTTGAGGAGCTGGATGACCCAGATTTGGCTTTGTTAGAGTCATCAGGGTTGGTTTTGTTTTGACTCAGAGTTTCAAGAACTGGACTTTTGATTTTGGAATTGTTGTCCAGTTATGATTCATTTTGACTGCTACTTTTTACAAAGACAGTCTTGGAACCTTTAGTTCCTTGTATATACCTGATTCCTTGTCCATAATTACTTGGTGTGTTTGTCATTTTTTCAAGCTGATCTTGGGCATTTATGAGACCATTTATTTTGTTTGTTTCCACGTGCAGTCTTTGGTATAGAGTTGCATGTTCAGTCTCATAGCAATCAATTTTGGCTTTATTGCTCAAGTTTTGTGTTTCTAGTTGCCTTAATCTTAACAATTCTTTTTCTCTATCCTCTTTTAGCTGATGAAGTTCATACAGGAGAGACTAAATTTCTTCTTCAAAAGTTTTAAACTTGTTTTCATTTAGAAGTTTGTTTCTTGAAGAACTTTATAGTTGACTGACATGTTATTGAATTGAAAGATTAGATCAGTATGAGATGAGCTTACCTGCTTTTCATGTGAGATTTCAGATAGATCAGTTGAGAGAGATTCACCGTTTGTCATAAGACATTTGTTGGATTGACATTCTTTGTCTGATGATGACTTAGAGTCCCAGTTCTTAAATTCAGCCGTTAATGTCTTTTCTTTCTGCATGGCTTGTTCATACTTCTTTTTGTAGTATGTAGCATCTTTGAGTCTTTTATTCTAGCATTCTGAAGCATAGTATCCCATTATTCCACATTTAAAGCATCTTAACTCACTCTTGTCAACTTCAGGTTTGTTGTGTTCAGATGACCGATTTTTGCTTTCTTCATTTTTAGAAAAATTGTTTTTGGTTGACCAGGAAGGATTCTTTTTGAATATTCCAAATTGTTTGGTCGGTAGTGCCAGTAATTTTTCAAATGGCTCATTTTCTGTCTCATACTCAGAATATTTATTTTCTGAGTCACTTAGTTATTTTCATTTTGAGTGGCTTGGCTCTTGTTTGATGTTTCTTTTTCTCTTTTCACAGTAAAGGGCCAGTGGGTCCACTTTGGATTTTGAGATGTCCTGTATTTCAGACTCTTGAGAGTCTTGAATGCAGAAGAGATCATTAAGATTTTTTTCTTCTAAATCCAAGGTTGATTGAAGAGTCATGGTTAAACTTCTCCATTCATGAGGAAGACTTTTGATAAATTTGATGTTTGTTTCCTCATTAGATTTTGAAACACTGAACTTCCATAGATTGTTTATTATTGTAGCAAAGCGATTGTAAGTGTTTAAAAGTCACTCGCTTGGAAGTGGCTTGAAAGATTCATATTCATTTAGAGATTTTGTTCTTTTGTTTCTTTTCATTTTATCCCCACATCAAAGAGTTTCTCAAGGCATTCCATATGCCTTTGGCTAAGATGTTGCAGTCAACTTGACAGAATATATCATGAGGAAGAGCCATGATAAGGACTATCTTTGCTCTGTCCTCATATATTTCTTTGGTTTTGTCCTCTTCACTCCACCATTTCCTTTCTTTAGGGATGGTGCGAGCGGGCACACCGGCTGAGGTTTCAGTTTCTTTTATCTCAGGAATGTCAACTGTGGGGCAATGGGGTCGTTTGGCTATGCATTCCAACAGGGGGTTATCAACTTCTTTTAAGAAGTTGGTAATTCTGATTTTCCATTGTGGATATTCCTCCCTAGCACGCATAGGGGGTTTTGCCAATGAGCCAAGAGATTTTCCATTGTTCCAGTTTGAAGACATTTTGAGGGAGAGTTAAAGAGCAGGAACTTTGAATATAGATTATTCAATCTGCTCTGATACCAATTCTTGGGTCCCTTGAAAGTCTATTTAACAATGTTGGCACAATTTGATTTAAACAATATAGATAAGTTGTGGAAAGTAAATCAAATTGGAAGACAACAATTCATAAAAGGGTTGTTCTGTATATCTCAAATGTAAATAATGGTTTATACGAGTTTATAGTATGACTATGTATCAACAGAAATAACTTTCTATGGGAGTGATGTTATAATTGCTTTGAGAAGATATTGAATTGTATGCTTGATGTCTTGCTTTGTTTGGTGAAGTCAGCTTGGTATTTATAGGCAGATGTAGCAAGTTGTATTTGGATAAGGTGGTTGAGGACGGTTGATGTTGGAGTGTGTCAGAGTATATAGAGATAAATTGAACATATTCAATTTATCTCTTTTTCAACTCTCTTCAACTGCGTTCTTGATTAATGCCAAGTTGACATTCACTTTGCTTGTTCTTCACACAAAGATAGAAGTTGTTCTTCTCGTAATATTTATCTTCTGATAATCCAGAACTCCTTCTGAATTCTTCTTTGAAAACTGTTGATGCTTCCCATTAGAAGCTATCTACAGAAATGAGGATTTCTGTAGATTTTAGTCTGTACAGAACTACTTCGGAATTTCTGGAGTAGTTCTGTATGAATACAGAAATTATGCAGAAATCTGTAATTCATACAGACTTTCGTATCCTTTCTCTTTTAAGGATGTATCTTATCTTTTCCTCTAATACTTGACTGTTCTGTGTTACAGTTACATTATGTTTTAGCAATTCCTCCTCTTCTGCCTGCACCAGGGAGCCAGAAGAAGACTAATGATCTCCCGAAAAAAGTGGATGAGCAGCCGAGGAGAACTGATTATCCTGTGTTCACGGGATCCCACGTTTAATATGTTGATCATGTTATTACTAACACTGATTTGTTTGCTTTAATTAAACAGGTAAAAAAATTAGATGGATCAACAAGAAAAGACCAATCATACGGTGATGAAGGAAATTGAGGAGCTCAAGAAATCCAAGAAACCTGTGGAGGAGCAGAGTCCCCTATTTTCTAGGCATCTTGATTTTAATGCCTCAGTATGCTCAGATAATCAACTTCATATCTGGAAGCTCAGACATCTGTGGCACCTCCTATTCCTCAGCCAAGAAACATGCTAAGGAATCCAAATCTGAGCAGGGCAACAAACCTATTCTGACATCCACCCTAACTCAAGACAAAGTCATATCCTTTGATGAAAGCGACCGTTCCAATGTTCAGGATCTCCATCATGATAGACTTGTAGTAACTTTATATGTTGTTAATCATTATGTTCGCAGGATCCCCATGGTTTAGGAAGGTTGATGCATTGGTGAATATAATCCGTCTTTATGTTCTTAAAAAGATGGGCATCCCAGAAATCAAAATAGTTGCCAGATCCTCAGTTCTGGTTGGCTTCAGTGGTGAGACTAAAAGCTACATTTGGGATATTAGGTTACCAGTGTACATAGAGGGGGTAAACTATATGCAAAAAAAATTTGTTATAGATTCTCTCTCTTGTTGCAATATAATTCTTGGTAGGCCATGGATACACGAGATGAAAGGGGTCCCCTTAACTTATCACCAATGCATCAAGCTTCCTAGACCATGGGGAGTTGTAAGGATAGAGAGCGACCAGCAAGAAGCCATGAACTGCTACTTAACTTCAATGGAGAATACAGCAAAAGTAACGAAAGCATAACAATTACAGAAGAAAGCACATGAAGATCAGGATGATAGGGAGCTCGATGTCAAATAAATCTAGTTGAACCCTGAGAATCCTGCGATCAAGGTGCTGATAGGGACTAGCATCCCAGTGGATACTGAGCAGGAGCTCATTCAGCTTCTGAAAGCCAGAACCTCAACTTTCTCTTGGAAGCATGAGGATATAACAGGTATCCCTAAACATGTTATTACTCACAAACTTGGTTTAGATCATTCTTTCAGGCCCATACAACAAAAGAGAAAGAAGTTCACTCCCGAAAAGATTGCAATCATCCAGGAGGAAGTTGACAAGCTTCTCAAAACAAACATGATCAGGGAAGTCAAATATCCCAAGTGGCTAGCAAATGTGGTGGTGGTCCAGAATAAGAATGGAAAGTGAAGAGTTTGTGTTGATTACACATATCTGAATAAGGCCTGTCCTAAGGATCCTTTCCCACTTCACCATATCGATCCAATGATGGATGCCACAGCCGGCCGCGAGATGCTCACCTTCGTGGATGCTTCATCGGGATTCTAACAGATCCAAATGGAACCCTGTGACCAGGAACATATAGTATTTATAACCCTAACAGGTATCTACTATATTACTTCCATGCCTTTTGGTTTAAGAAATGCAGGTGCCACTTATCAGAGGCTCGTCAATATGATGTTTAAAGAGCAACTAGAGGAAACAATGGAGGTCTACATAGACGACATGGTGGTGAAATCCAAGAAGGCTAAAGATCATGTCAGGGATCTCCAAACTACTTTGACATCCTTGACCAATATAACATGAAGCTCAATCCCTCCAAGTGCCACTTTGGGGTGCGAGCTGGAAAATTTCTTGGCTACATGGTTACTGAAAGAGGAATCGAAGCGAGTCCAGAACAGATTCGAGTAATACTCAACCTTAAGTCGCCAACAAACATAAAAGAGGTACAAAGATTGACAGGGAGGACTACAGCACTTAACAGGTTTATTTCAAGATCCTCAGAAAAAAGTAGAGATTTCTATGAGATCCTGAGGAAAAATAAGAAATTTGAGTGGGCTAAAAAGCATGAAGAAGCCTTGAGATGCTTAAAAGACTACCTGTCAGCAGCCCCTTTGTTAATTTAACCAGAAGTTGGGTATCCGCTGTATTTGCATCTTGCTGTTTCCGGAAGCTCAGTCAGCGCAGCCGTAAAGCACCACCAAGGTCAGCAGCATCCATTATATTATGTAAGTAAAACTCTGCTAGACGCAAAATCCAGGTACTCTTATCCTGAAAAATTAATTTTAGCTCTCATAATGGCTTCAACTAAACTTAGACACTATTTTGAAACTCATATCATAATTGTGAAATCTAACTATCCTATTAAGGCAGTTCTCAGGAAGCCGGAAATGTCAGGTAGGATGGCTAAGTGAGCAGTCAAGTTGAGTGCCTATGACATTAAATATGAGCCAAGGACAGCAATCAAATCCTAAGCCTTGGCTAACTTTGTGGCGGATTTCAGTAGTGACATAGAACCAGAAGTTGATAAAGAAGTCCAGCAGCTTGAGAAGCTCGAAGAAAATTGGATCCTTTACACCGACGACTCCTCAAATGTTAGAGGAACATGGCTGGGCATCCTGCTAAAATCGCCACAGGGGGGACATAATACCACTATCCATATCTTATGAGTTCCAGGCTACCAACAACGAAGCTGAGTATGAAGCTTCGATTAATGGGTTGCAACTGGCTAGAGATATCGGAATCCGGTGTATTCAAGTATTTGTTGATTCCCTTCTATTGACTAACCAATTTAATGGCTCTTATGTAGTGAGATGGGAGAATCTAATCAAATATCTTGATATTGTTAAACAGGTGTCTTTACTGTTCAAAAATTTTAACATTACGCAGGTTCCAAGAGAAGACAATTCATAAGCATATGCTTTAGATAATTTAGCTTCATCACTCAGGATCCCTGAGGATATCAGGACTCCTATAACACATGTCTTGACACCGGAAATAGCTCAACAGGAATCTCACTAGATTGATGAGAATGAAGATATGGATGTTGGGGATCCCAAGTATATTCAGGAATCCTGGACTTATCCGATCATAAAATAACTTAAAGATGGGGAGATTCCCAAGGGTAAAAACCCCAGGGCTTTTCGCGCCAAGATAGTACCCTATCTCATAATAAATAACATATTATATTGAAAATCTCTTGTAGGTGTCTACTTGAGGTGCCTAGAAAATTCAGAAGCTCTTGAGGTGCATGAAGATATTCGTAGTGGAGATTGTGGAAACCACACTGGGGGCAGAGCACTCTTCTCCAAGATTCTCAGATTTGGTTACTATTGGCCTATAATGAAGAAGGATGCCATGAGCTTCTCACAAAAGTGCGATACCTACCAAAGGCACGAAAATATTCTACATCAACCAGCTGAGCATCTGCATCCTATAGTATCCCCGTGACCACTCATGAAGTGGGGCATGGATATTGTCGGTAAGCTGCCCAAGGCTCCTGGAGGGAAAGTATTTATTCTTGCAATGACAGACTATTTCTCCAAGTGGATTGAAGTAGAAGCTTATGTGCAAGTGAGAGAGAAAGAGGTGATATCCTTCATCAAGAGAAATATCCTCACCAGATTTGGGATTCCGACAGAAATCATATGTGATAATGGCTCCCAGTTTATCGGCAAGAGAACAAAAAAATTTTGTGCAAGTTGGGGCATCAAGATGATTACTTCAACACCTGTCCACCCTCGAGCTAATGGGCAGGCGGAATCCAGCAATAAAATCATTATCAACATCCTTAAAAAGAAGTTGGGCTCCAAGAAAGGCAAATGGGCTGAAGAGCTACCATTCGTTCTTTGGGCAGATAGGACAACACCCAAGAATGCCACATGTCAAACTCCATTCTCATTAGTGTTTGGAACTGAGGCCGTAATTCCCCCAGAAATGGTGTTACCTATAGCCAAGATCAACTTCCAGGAACCTCAAACCAACAGCCAGAATCTGCTTCAGGATCTCGAAACCTTTAAGGAGCTTAGAGACACGACTAGAATCTGGATGGCGTCTTATCAACAAAGAATGGCTAAGTCCTACAATAAGAATACAAGGCTAAGAATATTTCAAGTGGGAGACTTGGTGTTAAGGAAGGCGTCTCAAAGTACTACCAATCCAGCCGATGGGAAATTGGCACCCAAGTGGGAAGGCCCATACTTGATAAATTGAAAGTTGGTTATGTTTCTACATGATACTAACTTAAGCATCAAAGTGGTGTTAGCCAGGCTACACCCACCCCTCACCAAGTGTTAAGTGTTTTGCATATTCTGAGAACCCTAACTAAAGTAATTTGGGTATATCCCTAGTTAGCGGTTTGCCACCTCGCCTACGCTTAAGGTGTCCTGCATACCTTCTAAGGTTTGAGAGGCTGACTCCTCTCCTAAGTTTGGGTAATCGCCAGGAGTACATGTTGTCCACCAGTATGCTCAAGGTGGCCGTACCAGTCCATCTTATGGGTGGCTGACAATTTTGTCATCGTAGGTTGCTGGGTGGATTCCTAAGGTTTTTAACACTGAATTGTTAACAAAGGTTTTGACATTTATCTGTCGCACACGTTGGCTTAGTCCCAAGTATATAAGGGCTTGTCCCGAGATTTGGCTTAGTCCCAAGAATCCGGGCTTGTCCCCAGATTTGGCTTAGTCCCAAGAATCTGGGCTTGTCCCCAGAATTGACTTTGTCCTACGAATCTGGGTTTATCCCCAACATATTTATAAACTCCTAACTTGCTACAAGTGAAGTTCCTTGGCCTTTGGCCATGATTCTTAATTAAATTATTTTCGGGATCCACAAGCAGGATGCCGGGTAGAAATGACTTAATTTTCCTAACATGACTCCTGTCAGGATATTGAAGAGGATTCCTGTCAGGATATTGAAGAGGATTCCTATCAGGATATTGAAGAGGATTCCTGTCAGGTTACCGTATAGGATACCAAGGAAGGTGTTAAGTTCAATTAAAAGAAAGCCTAAGGTAAAACTTAATGATCATGTAACTTAAGCTTTCATTACTGGGTTATAACTTGTGACCTACTCCTTTCAATTTTGAATGCTGGCTATATTAAGTTGTCGATTATGAAAACAAATATATGTTTGAGAATCTCAACAAGATAAACTCATATAATAATTTTATATGGAATTTGAAATAAATCATGCATAACCAAAAGATAGTCATATTATTAACATACTAAACGAGATTTGAGCTCCCCAAGGTTTGTCCTGAAAACCTCAGGATCCCTCTGCTTGGGAAGCTCAGAGGTTAAAAGTTATTTCAGGAATCCGGGCTTCGTCTTATAATCTACAAGATCCCTCCACCCGGATCCCCGCCATTGTTTGTTGCTTGTTTGTTTCTAATAGGAACCACAAAAAGTAAGCTGTTTTACAACCACTGCCACCGTTTAAACATTAAAACAAAAAAAACTAGGCTCAGATCGTTGCATTATCCTTATTTCTCGTCACCTTCTCTTCTCCAAGCTTCTCTCCCTTTCCAAGCTTCACCTCGAACACCCATGTCATCACCTCTAGAGATTCTGTAACCATCTTCGAGGAGCAGCCTTCATTCCCATCCTTCCCAGCTCCAGCCACCTCACCATCGCCTCCTCCCAATGATTCTAGAATTGACCTCCAAGACGCAACATCCCAGCTAAGAACCTCGAAGCCATCTTTCTCAGCTTTGCCCACCATTTGGATTCGAATTTGCAGGATGCTCCGGGAAGCTGAAAGCTTGCTGATTTCGGCATCCGAGGCCTTTTCAACTTCAAAAGCAAGGCGCTGCTTAGTGAGTTTGTGCTCATAGTAGCGAGTCTTTCTGTGACAATCCATCTTTTCAGGTTTTTTTTCTAATTTAAATAAACCCTAATCATTATACATGTTGTGTGAACATTTATGAGTTTGACTTGTGTTGACCTCATCATCTAGGGTTTGTGTAACCAACACTATACGAGCGTACACTTGAGTCGAGGCGTGTTCTATTAAATGATTTTATATAAACCATATTTTATCATTTTATTTGAACACTTTGTCATTCCATGTGACAGTTAAACATATAATTTTACGTGATATATATGTACACACACACACACATATATATATATATACTACTATATAATGTATATTCAACAAAATGGCATTTTGGTAATTACTAGCGTCTTAAAATTAAGACACGTACAAAATGTAAATCCTTGTGTACAAGTTGTAAAGCCAACCGAATTGCTTTTGACCCCTTTGAACCGGCGACCACATTGCTTTAGACCTTTTGAAACGGCGACCCAGCTTTTGCAGAACCGAATCTCCTCAAATAGGGGTGATATAAATTTTCTTTCTACGCAACAGAGAAATTCAGAGTTCCCTTTGATGCAACCTTCCATCGGAGAGACATTTACATGCCGGCGACCAGAGGCGACCTGATATCCGAGTTTGCTTACCCCAACCTCCTTTAAACACTTCAACCCTAATTCAGAATCCACGCTGTAGTGAACTTGCAGAGAATCTCCTCTTTGAGAGGGATTCTTCTCTTACTTTCTGATCTTCAGAATGCAGGTACCGATTTTGGAAAAGCAACAAGCAACAAAGGAAAGCAACCTTATTCTCTCGGATAACGACGCATCAAATTTCAGTTTGAAATTCAAATCTTATCGCATATACGGAGAGATCGATGCCATCAAACCCTAGTTCTCTCCATCTTTTCTTATCGCCGTTGGTGTATACGGCCAGCTCCTAGGGTTTTTGTGGTGATGGTCGACGATGATAAGTGAAGATATCTCTCTACCGATGAGAATTAGGAGAAGAGAGGTACCTTTATCTTTAAACTTTGAATTTCAAATCCACGGATGCTTATCTGCGATTTTCTATTAATCCAACCTATTTCTTGCTTTCTTATTAACAGATCCGGGCAACTGGTTTCATCCTCAAGGTCTCAGTCGACTAAGCCGTCATCGCAAGAGGCAATGGGGAACATTTCACCCGTTTTGCAAGCGAAATCCAACAAATTCGTTCCCTCCAGATCCAATTTCGCCATTAAACGAAATCCAAATCCGGTAAGATATTTGTATCATATTTGTAAACATTAATTGAGAGCTTCATAGCCGTTGATTTCGTGACAGCCGTATTTCACAGATGTCACACCTAGGTCGTTCTAGAGTCGCTCGAGTTGGAGAAGGTTGTGCGAGCTTCGCTGATTGGGATGTAAATCTGTGTTAGACATAGAACAATGGTAATTTTGATTTTTGTTTTGGATGTGGATATTGATATCTCAGTCGGATTCTTGATTTGATTTTGTGCAAAAACGCAGTGTTCAATCGATTTCATCCCTAATTACTTCAATCGATTTCATTTCATCTTTGACAGCTGTATTTTAACTCCATTTGAGGTAAGTGAAGTTTATTTAATGTTTGTATACCTTGAAAGGTTTATATTTCTATTGGTTTCTTTGTTAGATTTTGTTAGATTGTAGGGTTTATTGTGTTGGATATTTCCACTGATTCACAATTTTGTTTGAGGTAAGTGAGATTTCCACTTATTCACAGTGTGTCTGCTATGGCTTTTGAATTAATTTGTAGTTGTGTAATTTTGCTATATTGTTGCTAATTAACCTTGCTGCTCCATTATTGGTGTGACATCCGAGAATTCCAAGGTTAACTTCCGTTAGACAATCTCCGTTAGTTACGTTATGAGTGTTAACTTAGTAACTAATACTTAACTAGACCGAATACGTCCACGACCTTTGGTTGATCACCGAACCCGTCCATATGTGTTATGTGTTTATTTAATTATTGCCACTATGTGGAATTATGTGCAACGTGATTTAAACCCACGATTTATTATTGTTAGCATGACAAATTGCTTAATTGTGTATTTACGTATTTATAATTGTTAGCATGACAAATTGCTTAATTGTGTATTTACGTATTTATTATTGTTAGCATGACAAATTGCTTAATTGTGTATTTACGTATTTATTATTATTAGCATGACAAATTACTTAATTGTGTATTTATGTGATTAATCGAGTAATTAGGGTGTATACATTTGTTTTAATCATGGGCTAATGATAGACTAATCATTGGGGCCCAAATCCCAATGAAAGCCCACCAAAGCTTTAGTATATAAACCCAAGATAAAACCCTAATCCTCATTCTTACATACATCACACAAAACACACACACTCCCATTCTCTCTCTCTCTCTCGTTGGATCCCAACCGAGAACCACCACGAGCCGCCGTCATCTCAGTTGGTGAACTCATCCATTCGGATCCTAGATCAAACCGTGAGTCCCCAAAACCATTTTTCATGCATTTCTTATGTGTTTTACTTTGAAGCATGACCAAATCTTCATAAAATCGTGTATGCTTATGATATGATGCTTAGGAATGTTAGATCTAGCATAAAGTCTGCAACTTTACGTGTAAAATACGGCCATAATGAAGATCCATGCTAGTTAGGTTAACTTTATGCTTAAAATGAGCTTTGAGGTGTTCTTGATGATTTGAATGTGAAAACTCGTGTTTAAGGTGTTAGATTTTACTGTTTAATGTTGGTAGATGTTTATGCATGCTAGATACTGAATTATATGAAGTATGGAAGCTGTTAGATTGATTTTTGGTCAAATTTACGAGTTTTCTGCGACTAGCGAAACTGTGCATTCGTTAGGCGAAACTGTAGTTTCACAAACTGTTTGAATATTCTTCCAGCGACACTATACAGCGAAACTATAGTGTCGCCTGTGAAACTAAGTGTATTGCTTGAACGAAACTACCGAGCGAAACAACCAAAGACTCCTGAACGAAAGTTCAAATCAGTTTCGAGCGAACCTGGATAGCGAAACTGTGTCATCAGTTTCG
The DNA here is from genome assembly GCA_039602395.1 of Deinandra increscens subsp. villosa. Taxonomy (NCBI): domain Eukaryota; kingdom Viridiplantae; phylum Streptophyta; class Magnoliopsida; order Asterales; family Asteraceae; genus Deinandra; species Deinandra increscens. The sequence continues at coordinate 4,439 of JBCNJP010000297.1, read as the reverse complement.
AGCGAAACTATCTAGCGAAACTGTGCCTTCTATGAACGAAAGTTCAAACCAGTTTCGAGCGAATCTATGCTAGCGAAACTGTGTCATCAGTTTCGAGCGAATCTAGCTAGCGAAACTGTGTAGCAAAAGTGTGCAAGACCAAAACCCAAACTTATGCAACTTATTTGAATGTTAGGCCATGACTTACACGATTATGCAATAATGAAACATGCTTTGATTTCTGAGTGATGTGAACCCTCGTTTATGATCAACCATCGGTGTCGTGTGTCGGTATGTCGAGTCGTAGTTCCAACGTGCTATGTTATGGGCCATAGTGACGTAGTTACAGTTTAGACACAACCTAACACCTAAGATCTTAATGTGATTATTAGGTCTTCGTTAGCAATCATAATTGGATTATTTGAAGTGTAAGCTGAGCAACCTAAGGTGAGTTTCACTAACCCTTTAATTGTGAGCCCGTTTGGGTCACAACGAATTTACTTAACGGAAAACAACGCTGACATTTTGAGGTATTGCCAAATGGGATATCTGTTATGGAAGTTGGAGTGTTTTATGGGAAGCACTTGCAACTGTCCATCCTTGGGGTTTCAAATGAAATCCGCAACCAACTATTTAATACTTAAATTCATTTGGGATTTCAAATGAAATCCGGAACAACCATTTTGACACTTAAACTCTTTTTAGGATTTCCAATGAAATCCAGAATGAACGGTTTTAATATGACTAGTGTAGGTTAAAGTCTAAACCAAATGATATCAGATGATTTCTAAGGATGCCTTAAAACTTAAAAGTCCTCAACAACTTAGTACCATTAATTTGCGAAGCGAGGGGATGTTGGGTAGATCTACTGAGGGTTTGACAAACCCTGCTCCGCGGTACACAAATGTGTAGCCAACCGGTTGGAGGCCGAACGGAGTTCAATATCAGCCTATTTTAGTTGTGGGTCCCATGAGGAACACAACTGGAGGCACAAACCATCGGCAAATGCCAAACTCTGTTACGTCAGCTTTGGTACGAACTTCCTTAGTGCATGGAAACCGGATTAGCTACCCGCGATATCGGTTGACCGCTTTAATCTTTACTTAACTAGTGCATATTCGATAATTCAGCACTTGGCATTGTTTTGCAAAACTATTACTTATTTATATGTTGATACATACGCTTATGAGACCGGGCCGCTGCATGACATGCCCACTGTGAACTCACCAACCGTTAGGTTGACACTTGTGTGGTTTTCGCTTTTGCAGATCGCTGAGGAGTATCCACCGGAGGTTGGCATGGCACCCGAAGTTATTTATTTCATTTTGAACTTAAATTTGGGAATTGAACAACAATTTATGTTTTGAAATTAAAGCACGTGGTTAGTGCTAAGATACTCATGTTTTTCTTTCCGCTGCAAACTTTTAGACTGTTTTATGATGAATGTTTGGACTTTACTCTGATTCGTTCAGTATTTGTAACTAATGGTTGTGGTCCTGGTTTGCTCGCACCCCTTAACGGTATAAACTCCGTTAGTGGTTAATTTGGGGGTGTGACAGATTGGTATCAGAGCCATAAGTTGCAGAGAACTGGAATCATTTTTGAAAAACGGTTTGGAAACTGCAACTTGAAACCTTAGTTACAAACGAACAAACAAATTCCCAAAAACAAAATTTTTACGTGCCAACCTGGGATACTCACCCTGCGGTGTAAGTAAATACTTCATATGTATATATATATATATATATATATATATATGTATATATATATATATATATAGACCGTGTCTAAGTAGTCTAACGGAAGACCTTAGGAAAATTGCACACACGAATACGAAATGCGAACGCTAATACGCACACTATTCTGGGGGAAAGCGACAGCGAAACGATGCTACACGCTACGTCCTGATTTCTACTACGATGACTACGCCGACGGTGACTTTTATAGGGAAGCCGACTTTCGACGATGGTACTTATGACTTACGACGTTCTCCGACGACGCCTCAATTTTGCACGAAAATTTTTCTGGACTAATAGTGGGATAACGGGAAATTGTTAATATACATATTATGGGATATGTATGGAGTATAACTGTGACTGAACACTGGCTACTTTAAATGTCCAGAAAATGCCTGGAAGAGGTGGAGGATACGGAAGGAACAACATTAACCTGACACCTGCACAACTGCAAGCTATGATAAACGAACACGTGCAAGCCGCAGTGGCAGCTGCCCAAGCTACATTCGCCGCGCAGGGTAATTATTATGCCGGTTAAGGCACAAAGCGATTATATTTTGACTTGTTTAAACTTAAAACCCGAACTATTTATGCATCAGGAAACTTCCATCACTGCACGTTTAAGTCCTTCATGGACTACAAGCCGATGACGTTTTCCGGCGAAGAAGGAGTGGTAGGACTCCTCAGATGGATCGAGAAGTCTGAGAAGGTCTTCTCTATGTGCAACTGCCCTGCTGAGAACAAAGTGAAATATGCGACTGGCACCTTCGAGGGAGCTGCTCTCTCCTGGTGGAATGCCGAAATCCAGATGATTGGGTTAGATGCGGCTAATGACATGGAATGGGAAGCGTTTAAAGAACTGATTATGGAGGAATATTGCCCCCGGGATCAAGTCAAGAAACTGGAAGGAGAATTTTTGAACTCCAAGATGTCTGGGTCGGAAATTGAGGAATACACTGCGCGTTACCACGAGTACGCGGTACTATGCCCAACAATGGTTGATGCTGAATTTAAACGCATTGAGCGTTATTCGGAGGGTCTCGCACCCTAAATCAAGAGCATGGTGACAGCTAGCAACCCAACAACCGTGCAGCAAGCCATCCGTTTGGCTCATAAGTTAACCGATCAGGAAATCGAGAGGGGTACTCTACCCGCAAAGACCATTGTGAAGACTGCCTTAAGTGGCAAGCGTAAGGCTGAAGAAGAAGCTCCAGCAACATCTGTGAACAATCAAACTGTTGGGAATCAATCTGGGAGATCCTCTAACTCCCAATATCAGAACAAGCGACCTGACAGCACAAGGTCCAATTTCAGCAATGGCAGCAACAGTGGAAGTAACAACCGCCAAGGCGGGAATGGAAACTACAAGGGTAAAGCCCCGTTCTGTAACAGGTGCGGGAAACACCACAATGGTATGTGTAGCAAAGGTCTGGAGTGTGGAAGATGTGGGAAACCGGGGCATGAGGCCAACAACTGCTGGACCAACTTACAAAAGTTAAACAACAACGGTCAGAACCAAGGAGGAAATAACAACAACAGGGGAAACGGAAACAACCACAACGGGCAAGGAAACAATCTGAACAACAACAATGGTGGAGCCCGTGGCTGTTATGAATGTGGTGCGCAAGGCCACATGAGGAAAGATTGCCCGCAATTGCGCAGACAAGGGAATGGTAACAATGGCAACGGTGGAAACCCGGGCAACGGGAATGGTAACGATGGGAATGGTAATGGTGGAAACGGTAATGGTGGGAATGGTAGAGGTCGTGCCTTCGTTATGGGTCAAGGAGAAGCTCGCAACGACGCCAACGTGATTAACGGTAAATTCATGCTAAATGGTTTCTTTGCTACTGTATTGTTTGATTCTGGTGCTGAAAGAAGTTTTATTTCCACTAAGTTTGCTAGGCTAATTAATGCTAAACCGATTGACTTAGATGCTAAGTATGTGGTAGAGTTGGCGAATGGTAAACTTCATGATACAACTCAGATAGTTAAGGACTGTAAGTTAGAACTAGCTGGCCATACGTTAGGAATCGATCTTATGCCTTTCCCGATTGGTAGTTTTGATGTCATAGTAGGAATGGATTGGTTATCTGAAAACCGAGCTGAAATTATATGTCAAGAAAAAGTGATTCGTATCCCACTCGAAGAAGGTGAAGTGTTAACAATTCAAGGTGAAAAGGTATTATTTCGTTTCTTAAAGCTCAAAAGTGCCTTCGTAAAGGACACTTCGCGATCCTTGCAAACGTCACCGACACGACACTTCCCGAGCGTAGAATCAACGATTACCCGATAGTCCGCGACTTCCAAGATGTATTTCATGATGATTTGCCTGGTTTGCCTCCATTTCGACAAGTCAAGTTTGGAATCGACTTAGCTCCCGGAGCGGCTCCGATTGCACGCGCACCGTACCGTTTGGCGGTAAGCAAACTCAACGAACTCTCCGCACAACTTCAAGAGTTACTCGACAAAGGATTTATTCGTCCAAGTTCGTCTCCATGGGGAGTACCGGTATTGTATGTAAAGAAGAAAGATGGAACGTTCCGAATGTGTATCGACTATCGAGAGCTTAACAAGGTTACGATCAAGAATCGGTATCCACTTCCTCGAATCGATGATCTTTTCGACCAACTGCAAGGTTCGAGCTACTATTCAAAGATTGATCTACGGTCTGGATATCACCAACTTCGTGTTCGTGATGAGGATATCCCCAAGACTGCTTTC
>JBCNJP010000296.1:28856-52856 GCA_039602395.1 Deinandra increscens subsp. villosa | reverse complement strand
GTCAAGATCCACGAGTGGGGCTGCTGCTGCTACGACAAACCCGGCATCAATCTCCTCCTGAGTCAGTTGGATCTGTGGCTGAGGGCGAACAAACATACGAGCTCCAATGTGCTTCCGCGGCGGTCGCGGAATTTCCTGTGGCTGCTCCTCCCGATGCGGCGTGTTCCGAATGAACGCTGAAGGAGATACGACATAGCCCGAAGAATCGGGGCTCAATGGAATAACCGGTCGGCTGGGACCTGCTTCCACCTTTTTCTTTCCTTTTCCGCTAGATCGTGAGGATGTTGATTTGCTTCGACCGAAAAACCATGCTTTCTTCAGGGTACCTGTCAAATTGAAAGTCAGCACAATATACAAGATATCAAATCTCTCATGCATGCCTAGGGTACCGTTACCCTAACTCACACTAAGGACGATGTGTCCTATTACCCAATGCAAAAGCACACAAGGAGAGACTTTTGGTTTACGTTGGTCTGCTAGGATTCAGCAAGTCTTAGTGTACCTGTGGGTAGGAATGGCAGTCTGCAGTTCTGTAACTACTACCGACTTTACACTAATCCTTGAGATCCTCCTAACACACAAACCTTCACCTAGGTCCAAACAAGGGAAGACTATCAGCTTTTGTATGTCTGCTAGGGTTCACTGAGTCTTAGTGCACCTATGGGTAGGAATGTCAGGTTGCAAAGCTGAAACTACCACCGACCTTACACTAAACCTCAACTACTCCCTAGCACACAGACGTCCACCTAAGTCCTACACTTAGAACCGAGCTTAGCCTTAAAGTTCTTTCTTAGAGGTTCAAGCTTAGGGGCTCTAAGAGTCACCTAATCAGCTGGAACCTTGGGCTCTGATACCAACCTGTCACACCCCGCCCCGCCGCGCCGCGCCCGGCCAGGCGCGGGGGAGAGGAGAGTGGGACCGGCCGCCCGTATTAGAACACGCGGAAGCAAACAGATAGATGCAAGATCACAAGGTTAACACACATAAACAGACGACCCGTCCAATACAAAATCAAATACAAACCATAATGGACTTAATATGTTAAGTCTTAAGTATTGCACATTAGTCTACGCCCAGGCAGAACCTAAGGCTACCAACACAGTCAAAGGAAAAGACAACAATAACAAAGGATAGTCATGACAGGGAACAAATCACAAAATCAACCAAATCAACCCCAACGGGTACAAAACCCAACTCGTCACTAACATCCAAATGTGACATCCACCCAAAGCTTTACTTACCTGCACATGAACCAAAAATACGTCAACAACAAAAGTTGTTGGTGAGTCGTAGCGCGTTTGACTCAAATCCAAGTTTCCATAAATCAAGTAACAATACTGTGCTTGTTATAAATTCCTATGGTTAAACCAGCACTCGCTGCACGCCTCCTTTTGTGGACTAGGCATATACGCCATCACCCGACCCCTAATGGATCCAACAAACGGGTATGAGACACCTTGATCTACCTCTACAACTGTATTGGTGCAATATATGTCTTTGTGGCCTAACACTAAGGCCCAAATTAACCATAATAATCAACATGAACGTCTCGTAACATGCGAGTTTAAATTTATAATATGGTAATAAATACCTAAGCACAGTAACAAACAAACAAGCAATAGTTTGACATGGTTCATGTACACCCAAAAATGTTAAAAAGTTAAAGTAGGGGAAAAGCTATCAACTCATAGATGAACAAGCGGTGGATCAAACAAACGTCACAGGGCACGAGAATCCAAACGTCCAGGTGTATCACAGTGGCAAGTCTATTATATTGATATATGCATAATTATATTAGAACCTATCCGCAACTATAACCGATTAAGCAATTTGTAGCAACAATAACTAACCAAATGGGAGGTTTAACAACACTCCCGGGAACATACCGAGCGGACAACAAACACCCGACGAGATCATAGGGCCCCAACCGGGAAGTGAAATATCTTTACTAGAAACCAACATGCCCATACTCGTGAAATAACCAAGCCGGGTCGCTCGATATTGCCCAAAACACAAAACAAAACAAAACAATGAAACTGTCGAGGGACACATGAGGACCGCGCGTAAACGAGAAAAACATCCCATGCGGTCCTCATGGGTGGTCAATAGACCACGTTGACTTTCCAGGCTATGAGGACCGCGAGCATACCAACAAACGAAACACATGCGGTCCTCATCGACTATTTTGTCATTTAGTGAATTTTTCCCATTTTGCATTTTTAGCTCGTTTCGACAACAGGGTTTTGTTCTAACATGTTCCAGTAGCTAATACTTAAATTTTAAGGCTTTGAGGCCGTACCAAAACAATGTTACAAGTCCCGGTTATACACAAAATGTCCATAATTCAATTCCATTGCAAAACCGACAACCAAAATCATGTTCCAAACCAATGGTCTCCACCCAGGGACTGATTAACTCAGATTTTTAAGGCTTTAAGCCACTGAGATGCCCAATGTGTCATTAACCCATTATCAATAATTCCAAAATGCTCGGTTTTCGGGTTAAATGCTAGAATACAACAAAAGGGGTCTCCACCCATTGGACCAACTCTCTTCTTGTGACATTTTAGCCACTAAGATGGTGGGGTTTCCCTGACCAAGTTCTAGATTCTCAAACTAAACACACAATAACAACATGCATGCATCAAAGACTTGTACCTTATGCACAAATTCTTGTACCAAGCTTCTCCAAGCGGGTTTTTCAGTTCTCTAAGGTTCTTGAACACTCCAGTAGCTGAATCCACCCTTGCATGCATCATCAAAACTGATTTTAGGCAATGGATCATCCAAAAACTTGATATAAAGTAAAACCCGACACAAACTAACCTTGGATTGCAACACGAACACTCCCATAAGCCTTTGATCACTCTTGATCAGACATGCAATGCCTTTAGAAGCCCTAGAAACTCCTTGTATGTAGAGGATTACAACAAAACCATGCTCAAAATGGAGAAATGGATGAACTAGAGGCTTACCAGAGCCTCGTGTAACCTTAATATGCTTGAGACTTGAAGCCACAAGCTCCCTCTGGCCAGAATTAGGCTTCTCAGGTGAATGGTGGACAAAATGAGAGAGTTTTTCTGAGTTAGAGTTGTGCAAATGAGCAGAAAATGAGCAAAACTCGTTTTTATAGTGTTGGGCGTCGATGAGGACCGCATGCAGTTTCCAAACATACACCTATGCGGTCCTCATGGGTAAAAAAAATGAGCAAAACTCGTTTTTATAGTGTTGGGTGTCGATGAGGACCGCATGCAGTTTCCAAACATACACCTATGCGGTCCTCATGGGTCAAAAAAAAGGTACGCGGATCCTGACCCGGAAACCTGACGGGTCATGAGGACCGTGAGAGGTTGGACCAGAGAGGGCATGCGGTCCTCATGCCCTCCAGAAAAAAAAATAATTTTTTTTTCTTTATTTTTCTTGTGATTTTATATTCCGAGATCAAGGTTTTTACCATAGGTGTTACATAAAGCGCCCTATAGGTTGACACCGACGGAACTACAAGAATTGATGACCCAAATCCCGGAGTTGTTGGATAAAGGGTTCATTCGTCCGAGTGTCTCTCCGTGGGGAGAACCGGTGTTATTCGTGAAAAAGAAGGACGGTAGCATGCAGATGTGTATAGACTACCGGGAGTTGAATAAGCTCACAGTAAAGAATAGGTACCCGTTGCCCAGAATTGATGACTTATTTGATTAGATTCAAGGGGCAAAATGGTTCTCAAAGATAGACCTACGTTCGGGGTACCATCAACTGAAGGTGAAAGAGGAAGATGTCCCCCAAACGGCCTTCAGAACAAGATACGGGCATTACGAATTTTTAGTGATCTCCTTTGGGCTTACTAATGCACCTGCGACCTTCATGGATCTTATGAACCGTGTGTAAGCTTATGTTAGACAATTCGGTGATTGTGTTCATCGAAGACATTCTGGTATACTCTCGAAGTGAAGTGGACCACGCTAAACACTTGCGAGAGGTACTAGAAAGGTTAAGGGAGGAAATCTATACGCAAAATTCCCCAAATGTGCCTTCTGGCTAAAGGAGGTGCAATTCCTAGGCCATGTAATTGGTGCAGAAGGGGTTATGGTGGATCCGGAAAAGATTAAGCCGTCACCAAATGGGAACCCCCAAAGAATCCGACGGAGGTGCGGAGTTTTCTAGGGTTAGCGGGCTACTATCGCAAATTTATACAAGACTTCTCGAAGATAGCCCTACCTATGACTAAACTAACCCGAAAAGACACCAAGTTTGTGTGGGGTGTCGAGCAAGAGAAGGCTTTCCAAAGCCTTAAGCAGAAATTGACGCAAGCACCGGTTTTAACCCTTCCAGAGGGAACTGAAGATATGGTGGTATACTCGGATGCATCAAAATTGGGCCTTGGTTGTGTCCTAATGCAACGAGGCAAGGTGATTGCCTATGCTTCAAGGCAATTAAAAGTAAACGAGCAGAACTACCCAACTCATGATTTGGAGTTGGCGGCGGTGGTGTTTGCCTTGAAAATATGGCGACACTATCATTATGGGGTGAAATGCATTATTTTTACCGACCATAAAAGCCTCAAATATTTCTTCGAACAAAAAGAGTTGAATATGAGGCAAAGAAGGTGGCTCGAAACCATTAAGGATTATGATTGTGAAATCCACTATCACCCGGGCAAGGCCAATGTGGTAGCGGATGCCCTTAGTCGAAAGGGGGATTACACTCCTATGAAGGTGCGGTCAATGAAGTTGGTGGTGACGTACGATTTAATCACCAAGATCAAAGAAGCTAAAGTAGAAGCTATAAAGGTGGAGAACCAAAAGAAAGAACGAATTGTGGGCCAAGTGAAAAACTTGGTGGAAGAAGAAAGTGGGCTCAAAACCCGATTCGGAAGAATTTGGGTTCCAAACACTTGTGAAGTGAAAAATTTGTTACTTGATGAAGCCCATAAGTCGCAGTACTCGATTCATCCGGGGGCGACAAAAATGTACCACGACTTAAAACATGATTATTGGTTGCCCGATATGAAGCGGGACATAGTCAAGTACGTGGGGAAATGTTTGACTTGCTCACAAGTCAAGGCGGAGCACCAAAAGCCTTATGGCAAGCTCCAACCATTAGAAATTCTAATGTGGAAATGGGAGCACGTAACTATGGATCTATTGACCAAACTACCCAAAACACCCAAGGGTTATGATTCTATATGGGTGGTGGTTGATAGATTGACCAAAAGTGCTCATTTCATACCGATCCAGGAGACTTACTCTTCCGAAATAATGGCGGATGTGTACATCAATGAGATTATATCGCGCCATGGAGTACCCGTCTCGATTGTGTCTGACCGGGATACTCGGTTCACCTCTAAGTTTTGGAGAGAATTTCAGGAGTAGTTCGGTACAAAGCTTTTACTTAGTACCGCATACCATCCACAAACGGATAGACAAAGTGAAAGAACCATCCAAACCCTTGAAGATATGTTGCGGGCATGTGCCATTGACTTTGGAGGGAGTTAGGATCGTTACCTTCCTCTCGTCGAATTTTCTTACAATAATAGCTACCATTCGAGCATTGGGATGCCGCCCTATGAAATGCTATATGGTAAGAAATGCCGAACACCCGTGTGTTGGGGTGAAGTAGGGCAACACGAGCTAGCTAGTTGCTAGTAAGAAGATGGTCAAACTAGCATCAGAAAAGCTTGACATGATAAGGGCTCAGTTGAAAGCTGTCCAAGATAGGCAAAAGTCCTACGCGGACAAAGGAAGAAGGCCTATAGAATTGAAAAAGGGTGAAAAGGTGTTATTAAAAGTATCCATTTGGAAGGGTGTGATCCGTTTCCGAAAGTGGGGCAAGCTAAGTCCTAGGTTTATTAGACCTTTCAAAGTATTGGCCCGAGTGGGAGATAATTCTTACCAGTTGGAATTACCGGAAGAATTGAGTGGAATCCACAACAAATTCCATGTATACCATCTAAGAAAGTACTTGGCGGATGAAAGTGCCTATGTGCCATTGGACGACTTGGTTGTGGATAAAATGCTCAACTATGTGGAAAGGCCTATTGCAATTCTTGATCGCAAGATAAAGAAGCTACGAAACAAAGTAGTGAACCAAGTATTGGTTCAATGAAAGCATAGAAAGGGATCCGACTTGACGTGGGAAGTTGAGGACGAAATGCAACGCTACTGCCGTCATCTATTCCGTACGTAAAATCATTTCGGGGACGAAACCCCTTTAGGGGGGGGGGGTGGAGTTGTAACATCGCAAAAATTTTCAATAAATAAGAATTCTCGTTAACGTCTAGCCAATTTATTTTTTCATAGCTAAATCAACCCCTTATGTTAGTGGAATTAAGTTTTTATGTGAAACTATGAGGTTTAATGTGTAAATCATGTTTTGGTTAAAAATTTAAACAAATAACTAAATAGAGGGGCCAATTATGCAAATAGTCAAACTAAAAATAAACATAATAGGTGGAATGGGGGTGGAGGTCGTAGTCCACAACCTGGAGTTCATCCCAAGCCATCCTCCACCTCGAGAAATCGAAATTCCGCAATTGAAAGATTAGGCTACGATTTTTATTGCATCAAATCAAGAATTAGGATTGAATTCTAGCCCTAAACTCATACTTGGAACAAGTAAGTAAAAACCCCACTATATTGAATGCATAGGTCACGAAATTAGTGTCCAAAATCTGCAAATTGTTGTTGTTATGTGAATCCTATGGTGATAGGAACTTTAACTATTGCATAATTTGCTAGTTTGGTAAGCATTTGGTGAAGTAGTCACCAATTTCTCACACTTGAACATCCATGGTAGGTGACTACTTAAGCTAGTCATTAATTAAGTTCAATTGATGAAATTCTTGCATAGATATGTGATTAATTGATGAATTTGGTTAATTGATGATGGGTTGGAAGTGAATTCCACCAACTCCATGTTAAATGGTTAGTTGAAGGTTCAAGGGATGGGAGTTATGTGTGTGCATATAAGTATGCACACAAGGTGTTTGATAAAATTCCTAAAAGAGTCAAAATGTGATAAATGCAACAAATTTGCTAGTATTGATGTTGAATGATCATAGGGAACTATATTTTCATAAATTTAAACAACTTGATGAAAATATGATAATCGGTTAACATGGTTTATGCACACCTAAATTGATATCGTGGTGCTTATGAAATCATGTAACTCGATGCAAAATTTGATAGAATGCTTAATTACCACCCATCTGTAAATATGTACGTGTAGCATAGAAATCATGTTATTGAAAATGTGGTAAAAGTGCTACTATGTTTAAGGTCCTAACATGGTTGGTGACCCATTAGGCAATCAAGGTGATCAAGGAAGCAATTCCGGTGTATGTGGAGTTGGAGGCTCTAATTCGCGAGGTAACATTATTTATGTTACATGTAGTAGATATGTAAATGTGTAATTACAAACAAATGGAACAAAGTATGAATTATGTAAATGGGTGACGAATGGTTCTAAGAACCGTGAAGCCCAATGCTAAAAGGTTCTCCAAATGACCAAACCTGACCACAGGAAAGATTCGGGTGAATCATATAACGAATGAATGTTACAATGGGCGGAAATGGGCTTATAGAGCCTATGCCAAGTAACAAGAGAAAAGGAATCTTAAATGGTTATAGAACCATAGATTCTAAGGCTTATATGTGGTCAAATTAGGCATTGGGGTAAACCAAAGGCAAGGACCCGTCTTAACGGTTCAAATAAGAAACATGGGTCATTCGGATATCAACTAAAATGATTAGGTGAACCAATGACAAGTAGAATGGATTATATGAATGGTGTCAAAAACCTAAGTGTATCGGTAATGTGTAAAGCTAGACTTATAACGAAAGTGTAGAAATAATTGTGAGTATGCATACAAATACTATGAGGTCATATTGCTTGCATTGTGTTCTTAGTTGTAAAACATATGTGTTGGGTCAATTCTAGATGGTAATTTGTGAGGTTACCACCAAGATATCCCTTAATGGGTTAAGCGGGATGTAGAATCCCGTTGGTGCAAATCATGACTTGAATTCAATCAAGGTATGTTTATAAGTCTAGAATATGTTTTAAAAGTGAATTTCGAGTGTTGAAACACTTGGAGAATGGTAGAAAACCAGCTAGGAGAAAGCTGGTGCATAACAGGGAAAATAGGCCAAAATTTGGCTAAGTATAGAACTGGCCGAATTTGGCCAGAACCCTGGAAACTGGGCTCCAAGCGTATCGCTTGGAGCTTGCCACACTATAGGCGATACGCCTACTAGACCAAGTGTATCGCCTAGAAAGTAAGTCATTCTAGGCGATACGCCTAGAAACCCATTCCCTGTTTTACATGTTATTCTTCATTAATTATGATGTTTACACTTGTTCATGCACCTAGAAACTCACTATTGAAGATGAGTATGTGCAGGTAAGGCCAAAGCTTAGAGGGGATGCTCATCAAGTATGCGAAGAACTGATCACCACGAGAAGGCTTAACCCGTCATGTGTTTTGTGAATGGAGATAACGTGTTAAGATAATTATTACCATTTTGGATGTCAAACTCAATTATGGGTATATTTTGTAAATGTTATACCACAATAGTGGTGTCTTATGTTTATCAAATCTTGTGTTTGTACAAAAAATTTCTAGGACCTAATTCAAATGAAGTATTTCGTAATGTTGACATCAAATTATATACGGGTGTTACAGGAGTCAGGTCCGATCGGTCTGGTTGGTCAGGTCCGGTCGGTCCAGTCCATGGGTTGGTTCCGGTCTGGGGGTTCGGGTTCGATTGGTCCGGCCTAGGGACCGGTCAGTCTGGTCCTATCGGTCCGGTCCAGTTGGTCCAGGGTTTGGGTCCGATCGGTCCGGTCCAAGGTTCAGGTCCGGTCGGTTAGGGGTCAAGTCCAGTCGGTCCGGTCGGGGGTTGGGTCTGTTCCGAGGGTCGGGACCCGTCGGTCCGGTCAGGGGTTCGGTTCCGGTCGGTCCGGTCGGTCCGGTCCAGGTTTTGGGTCGGGTTCGGGGTTTGGGTCGGGTTCGGGTTTGGGTCGGGTCCGGGGTTTGGGTCGGGTCCGGTCCGGTCCGGGGTCGGGTCCGGAGGTCAGGTCTGGTCGATCCGGTCCGGGGTTCGAGTCTGGTCGGTCAAGTCTTGGGGCCGCGTCCAGTCGGGTCGGGGGTTCAAGTTTAAAGGATGTACTTCCCAAAATTTCATAAATTGGTAAATACGTAACTATATATGTAATTATATATATATATATATATATATATATATATATATATATATATCTATAATATCTTATTATGTATATAAGAGAGAGAAAATGAGAAGTGTTAAAAATTTTAAGAGTTGTTGAATTTTTAAGACATGTACAAGTCAATAAGGATGATGTACAAGTCTTGACTGCACAAACATTCTTAAAACCCTAGGTATATAAATGCTTTTTCTCTCATTTCCCTGCAGCCCGTTTCACTCTCTCGTCTTCCTGCCTCTCGACGAAAACCCTAACCGGCGGCTTCACTCTCCCGTCTTCCTGCCTCTCGACTGCATAATACCAAATCCATCCTCTCATTCTCCACACACATCGACGGATCTACTTCATAAAAATTCATCCGAGGTTAGTTCTGCTTCAAATTTTTTGGGTTACATCTTGCAATTTTTAGGGTTACTCATTTGATTCTGTTCTTCATAGAAAATCTGAAGCTCAGAGAGATCGATGGAACCTGGAACCTAGCTCTCATCGTCACTGCCATCGCTTCAAATCTCTCAGATGGTCAACAAGAGCACAAATCCGACGGTCCCTCTTAGTTGGAACCCTAATCCGACGGTTCTCTCATTTTCTTTCACTCGGATCGCTCTCTCATTTTGACGAGGTGCTGATAACATTTTTGAAATTCAAATTGCAGATCTCATATCTCTCTCTCTCTCTCACTGATTTCGTTTCTCACAGATCGTCATCTCTGATTCGACTTAGTAGCTATGGTTATGGTGATTTCAGATCATCATCGGTCCAACCAGGTTATGTAAACTTCTGATTTTATGTACGATTTCGTGTTAGTATGTTCGATTAAACCCTAATTTCCTATTTCATCGATCATATATATGAGTTTTGATTCCCGTATTTTGTTTTTTTAGGGGTTTCGATTGCAGATATCAGGTACATTTTAATCCACTTGATATTCTTTGAACCATTTGATTGCAGAAAACAGGTACATTCAAACCCATTTGATATTCGTTGATCCATTCTGGTTTTACATTTTGGAATATGTTTTACTTAGTTAAATATGGTTTTACATTTTTACTAAGATATGTTGTTTGAAATATGTTTTAGTTAGTTAAGTGTCATTCCCTTTTATGTGCTGGTAAATTTTTTTTGGCTTGAAAATCAGTTTATCGTCTTAACAAATAGCAACCACCATTGATGATTCAATTGCTGGCTCTAACCTGTTTATCACTTGCAGCCAAAATGGAATAGACTGAATGCCCCTGATTTTGGATTTACAGACCAGTTTTTAAAATTGAAGTCGAATAAATTCAAAAGATGTAGTATTTTGACTATTTTACATTAGTAAAACTCAAAAATTTGATTGGACTTTCACTTGTTGATGTAAAGGATGGACAAATTGGTTCTTGAGTCAAATGGGGAGATGCCATAGGCCCATAGTACTATGTTTTGGCCTTTTTACAGATCTTAAGCTGGTGAGTTGGAGTTGATTAATACTTATGTCAGCAATCATACATTAATTTCTTTAATACGTCGTTCAAATTTAAGTGAAGGTTATGTATCACTGGTTTCATCAAATTTTAGTTTGTTGTTGGTATAAATATCCATTTATTGTGTTGATCATTGCAGGTTTTTGTGAGCAGCTGTCGCTTAGTAACATTGGTAATGGCTTGGTTAATCAGATTTGTAAATCGTGTAAAAGATCCCGGAGTGTTTGTAAATCATCCAGATGGTTCGTTGTTTGGTAAGTCTTGCTAAGTGAATTGTAGCATATTATGTGAACTAGCCAGATTCACTGTTATTCTTTTATCATTCTTTATGGGTCAAAATGGTTTTGGGTAAAACTGCAGAGATCAACGAAGCTATTGTGTTCATTCATTGTTCCATAATAATTAACCATTTATTATCCAAAACATTCTAATTAGTTTATATTGCAAACAAATTAGTGTTCTTATTGAGATGTCATGAAAACAATATAGTTCTCATGTTGATGGTGAATACAACTTGATACCAAAACTATAGAGTTTGTATGTATGTTTTGTTTTTCTAATGCTAATTTGACCCGTTATGTTTTCAGGTGATTCTTTGAGTTCAACCGGTTCAAACGAATCAACGTGTAGGTAAATTAATTTTTGTTACAACTAGGATTCTATTGGTAGAAAGCGATTCTAGGTCATGGGTCGGGATCTCTTTCCTTTCTCCAACCAGGTATGTGGGTTTATTCATCTTCTTCGCGGTTTCCTTATATTCTCGGTTTATGTTTGTATCAAATGAATAATTTTTGCGGAGACTCCTGATTTAACGTATTATGATGGTGAAAATGATTTTTATGGATGATTGCTAATGGTTTCCATATGTCATGTTAGTCACACATAATAATCAGGTTTTCTTCTCAAGCGATTCTTTCACCCCACCTTAGAATTTGTGTTTTTTGTTTACTGAATTATGCTTTAAAGCCTGTGCAAATTTTGTAGGATCTTTAATTTTTTATGTTCATTTATTCTAAAAGTTTTAATTATTGCTCTTATTCACTTTAGGGGTTTTGACATAAAAGTTTTAATTATTGCCTGTTTCGAGGTTATTTTGCTCAATTTTAACATCATATTTCATGTTTCTAACCTTTTTTTTGCAGCGACTGTTGGTATAGTTAGCTTGCAGGGAGAGTTGTCTTCAGGTTTGTTTTCTATTGTTTGGCTATTTTTTTTGTTGTTTTGTATGATAAGCCACCTTAATGATTGTTACTGAATCTGCAAATACAAAAGCAAAGCAGCTAATTTATAATGGTGGCTTAAAATATTGGTATTCTCTGTTTGGGCTCTTAATTTCTATCTATTTCACTGTTAGTATATTTTTGTGTTGGTTTTATTGGATTTTTTTTGTATGTCATGATCTTAAAAAGAGTTGTTATTGTGGCCACTTCAAAAAGATGTGGCTATATTAGAAGTATCTCTTGGTAAAATAAATGCTTTATGTGTTTAGGAACCCTAACTTCGTAAATGATATTAATTTGATAACCAAATTTTGGTACATATTGAAAGAAATTCCAGTTAGAACATTTTTAGAATTGTAGTTTAGGTTTGTTTTAGTGTTTGGAATGACAATTTTTTATTTATTATCTATGTTCTAACTGTACTTTGGATCTGTGGGTTTATTAAGTCATTTATGACGATAGTTATTTTGTGTTTGCAAGGAACTTGGTTTTAGATCAGCCCCCATAACCATTAATTGTCTCAATCCGTTTTTGTGTTAGCTTTGGTGTTTACAAACGACCCTTTACTTCATATACAAGAACAAGAAGCCGGTTTGGGATGAAAAGTTGTGTGGTAAATGGACATTGATTTTAATATTCTTTTTGTGAAAGGTTATGTGTGCATGGGTACCTAAAAATGTTTGATATTGAGTTGCAAGAAAAATGAGCATATCATGCAGCCATCAATGGTACGCCCACTGTTTTGCATCAGTATGCCTATAGATATTTGTATATGAGGTATACAATTTACAACTAATTGAGCCTTCTATATTTACATTTACATTGTTTTGATATGAATGTGATTATAGCATGATATACGTAAGCTATAAGCATATGAAATTGGTTGGTTTAACATGTGATTTGCTTTATGAATGTTAGATTGACAATGCGATCAATAATGAATAGGTTGGAACTTCCATCAGATTTGATGGTGAATATACTTGAGAATGACTAAAAGGTGTGCACTGCTTGGCGTGAAATCTTCAAAGATCCTACTATGTGGATAGTTATTTGTATGGTCCAATTTCCAGTTCCAAGTGAAAGGCTTGCTGCATATCAGAATATGTGTAAGCATGTTGTGGATTGAACTGCAATTGATGTTTTTCTTTTATAGGTGTAACTGCTGGTGCAAGAACAAGAACAGTCTTCTTTTTTGCCTGGTCTGCTCTGATAATATTTTCAGTTTTACTAAACTTTGGTATGTTTCTATATTTTAAAGATGTTTGTTCTTGGAATTGAAATGCATTCTTGGATGGTTTTACAACTTTTTTATAAATCAGGCTTACAAGTAACGTAATGTTTGGTTTGTAATATTTAGCTACGGTAATTGATATGCTCAGGGCCTTGTTTATTAGTTTTCTTTGATCAGCCATGGGACACAAATCCCTAGATTGATCATGGGTACTGGGATATATAAATATTACATGTGTTATGGTTACCATCATCACATGCTTTAAAACCAGTCAGTGGCCCGATGCAATGGTCTTTTTTATCAAGTAATTCTAAAAAACAGGATAGGTGTTACAAATTTACCTATTTACATATTGAAATAAAGAAAAATTAAGTATGATATATGAGAAAGTGTTGTATGATTCTTGACTTTGGAACATTTAGCAGATCATAAATGAGTTGACGTTGGAACATTTAGCTGGTCATAAATGAGTAGGGGTGGGTGGTTTGTACCTTTTTGTTGATCTAATCAAACCATGATAAGGACCAACGACAAACATAAGAAGTAGATGGGTTTGGAGGTGGTTTAAGTTCTGTTCTCCAAATGGCATAAAAGTCTAAGAAAGGTAGGTCCGGAGGTCAATCAAAATATACATAGAACGATACATTTTAACATCTATTCTTATATTTTATAGAATAAACATTATATATTTTATTATTGATATGAAACAGACCCAAACACCATTAAGAAACGAAACCCCAGAGTATTGATAAAGTAACAAAAAACAAGCACCGCGTTAGTTGTTGTCGTCGCCGGACGCGAATATACCACATTATAAATTGTCATTGGGACGTATCGCATTAGTTGTTGTCGTCGCCGGACGCGAGTATTGGAGCTGTACTTTTGCAGTCAAGCACTATTAGGTATGGTCTAAAATAACCACTTTCAGTTTTGGCTAATTCGATCACTAGTATGATTTCTAAAAAGTGTTAAAATTAGGGTTCTTGAGCTTGTTTTGTAAAAATCGGGTGATCGGGTGGGAATTAGGGTATGAATTTTTGTAGCTAATCCTAAAATGATGTGTTTGTAGAAAGCCCTAAGTTTATTTCACAATTGGAAAAGGTTTGGTAATGGTTTTATTAACGGGTCAAAATTAGGGTTTTTGTAACGTTGTTCTGCCCATATTGAGTAAAGGGTGTTGAACTAAGCTTTGATATTATAAAGAATATTATAAAATGTTATAATGGATAATAACCTAAGTTGATTTCATATAAAAATGAGTTTTGATAAAGAAATGAGAAAAAGGGAAATTAGGGTTTCGAAATAAGAATAATTAATATAAAATAATCCAGAGGGTATGGGGACTTGATTTTTGGTCTTATAACATGTTTATATATATGTAGTAAGTATATATGAGTTTAAATTTGATAAATAGTAAAGTATTAAAGATACCGAGTTAATCGGATATTTAGAAGTTCGTACGGACCAGAAGGGTAAGCGCCTGTACACTGGAGTTTCTGGAAAACAGGGGGTGTCGCATAAATCCCAACCTGGCATACCTCACTGGGCGATCCCGAAGTGAGCATTTACTTACAGAAATAAGCATCTTCATATTATCAATAAAATGTTATTATGTCTATAAGGGCATTTTGGTTATTTTGGCCTTAAAAGAAATAAACCCTAATAAAATTTTACTAAGATAATAAGATATAAATAAACATAGGTGTTGCTTATAATAACCTTGCATTAATGCAAACCGATACGCGATTAGTTTAATTGTGGACCATAACGGAGATTCTGTCTGAATAACCAGTTAAAGATATAAGGTGAGTCCCAACAAGCCCTATTTTATATAGTGAGTCCTATGAGGCCACTATAAATGTTTTAAATGATTTTAAATGTTTCCGGGCTGGTATACATATAATATTTATGAAAATATATTCAAGATAATTGTGACTTGATATATACGTGTTATATGATGAAGTTGTTCCTGAATTGCTTGTACGTGTTATGTAGTTATGTTGATTATAAAGTGATGTGCATATACTTGCTTTGAAATTAGCTAGCCAAGTGATAAAGGAATTGTTAGTAAATATTTAGTGAATATGTATGATTATATGAGAATAGGTGGTGCATTTGCTTGGATTAATATGTGGTGGATACACCGCTGTACATCCTATATATATATATACATAGTAATATAAGTTACCCGGTATATTGGAAGTGTGTAGGATACGCTGCTGGTACATCCTGTATAGATACACTAAAGGTAAATTGGGGGATGTCTATTTTTTGCAGTATATGAATGACCTATCACTATTTAATAGCAAACCTAAAGCATCTGGTTATCTAACTAGGGGTAGGTAGTGTACATGATCGGTGACTAAGTCATGAAGATGAGAAAATGACCTAATAGAGTTAAAGCATGAGTTTCTACTAGAACCTAATAGAGTTAAAGCATGAGTTTCTATTACGACTTATAAGAGTTAGAGCATGTGTTGCTACTGAAGACGAAGGGTCGCTGCTTCCCTATAGTGGTGGCTTAGGGAACCGTGTACGGACGGAGCGGAAATCGGACATCGTTATAGCTATCTTACGACAATGTAGGATGACGATTGCAGCAGTGGCCGAACCTTTCAAAGGAGATGAAGAATGAAGAGACGCTAGTTCCCCATAGTGGTGGCTTAGGGAACCGTTTACGGACGAAGCTGCATTGGGTAGTTGTAATAACTGTCCTTCGAGATGGGACGAAGTGCGTAGTGGTGGGCGGACTCTTCATGGAGAACCAAAATAGTTGGTTAAAGATAGTGACCTAGAAGTTAGGCCTAACGTCATGATTAAGATAATAGGATATATTATCATAGTGATTATGTGTTTGAAATTATATGTGATATATATATGTTGTGAAAACCAGGTAAACACTTAAAATGGTTTTTGAAATAAACGGTAGAACTCACCAGCGTTAGCTGACTTTTTAAAAGTATGTACGCTTGATTCTGCAGAGACGTTTAGAAGTAAAGGCACAGATCTCGTGAGGGCGGGATAATCAGGAAAGCTATCAAGGAAGAATTTCTGGCAAGCTGGCTTAGTTATAGTTTTCCTTATTATAATTAGTTGTAGTTATGTACAGTATCTCAATTTCTGTAGTACTTGGCTTATATAAATAAATAGTTTTAAATTTCCGCTGCTTAATATCTCTGTTGTGCCATGTGTTCATGAGTAAATCCGACACGTGACCCTCATGACGCCAAGTCTGGGAGTGGGCGTCAGAAAGGATGAATAAATGAAGATCGAAGTATATATAATGAAAAAACTGGAAACAGAAAAGCTAGAAAACAATAAAATGTAGTTTTATAATTTCAATTTAAAAGGTACAAAAAATTGTTTTCCATTTTCTTGGAATCTAGAAAATTGTAATTTGATCACGTTTTCTGTTTTTCATGTTTTCTTGGAAAACATTTTTAGAAAACAGGGTGTGTTTTCCACAACTAAACACACACAAAGCTTTCAACGATTATCAATCAAAGATGGTAATTCTAGATTCATAAGTCCAAGTACAAGTTTGGGTAGAGTCTCCGGATATGATCAAGAATATTTTTTTTTTTTGAGTTTCATTCTTCTCGATTTAAGATGTCTGAAGGTGCTAAGTTTGTGTGGGTCTCTTCGAAGTTTCAGAAAATGGATCAAGGTACGGTTAAATTTTTGGAAGCGTTTCCGATAATGGGGAGGTTCGTAATGCGATTTTGAAATGTGGTAGTATTAAAGCCCTGGGTCCGGAAGGGTTTTCTTTTGCCTTCATCAAACATCATTGGGTGGTTTTTCAAGAGGATATTATGGCTTTCGTGGGGGATTTCTTCATTCATAAAAAGTTTACTAGGGGTTGTAATACGTCCTTTATTACTCTAATCCCCAAAGTTGAGAATCCTTGTGTCATACCCCCCCCATTTTCCACTAACGGAGTCTAACCGTGTGGGGTGTGATCCAGACCAGGACCCAAGTCTTTAGTTACAACCAAGCCATAAAATAAAGGTAAATGACCATATTATGTTTTACAAAACAGAGTGTAAATAGTAGTTCAGCGGAAGCAAATAAAACTACAAAGTTGTTTGCAAAAGTAATTTATAAAAATGTCTGAAATACAATTCCCAAAAGGTTTTCATAAAAAAGAAGTACTGCCACCGCCCGTGCCATCACTGATCCTCCTAGAGACCTATAAAAGCATGCAATAATCAAGTGTCAGCCAAGGCTGGTGAGTTCACTAAAGCAGTCTACACTTCACCATGTAGACCAATAATGCATACGAATAATGAATTGAAAGACCAATTCGTAAGTTAAATGTGTAATTTACAAGTAATATCCATATTAGTAGGTAGCTAACCTATGCTTATGTTCACGTGAAAGTTCATAACCGAAACTAACTATGCAACACAGGTATTCACCTGTATGATTTGCCTTCCCTATGTCGTTCCTGATCACGGTAGTTTTAGGCTAACATTCGTCTCAGTCCGACCGCTGAGCGGGGGTGTCAATCCCTATTAGTACTACTCAACATTACCTCGCTATTCAATATTAACGGCCCAAAAAAGTAAGGACTTTTTGTAATTAAAATGCAATTTAGTGAAACATGATATATGTCGGATAACTACTTAAACAAACAAAATACCTTTGTCATTGCATTGTTACCCTTTACCGTATGAAACTAGTTGTGTGTTATCATCCTCATCCGGATATAACTTAATGAAGTAAGTGAAACTCGCCTTAGGGTGCACTGGTACTCAGCACTTGACTTTAAGAGTTGGTTATGAACGACCTATTCTAATGAATACGGTCTAACCAAATTAGAGGTTGTCGCTAGGACAAATTGCTTAAGAATAACCAACTATGTTATCACGCATTCACCTCGGTCCTAAAACCTTAACACAAGTCCTAAAAAGGTAAGAGAACATAGGTGCACAATTCCAAGACAAATTGCACAACTGAAAAGTCCACATTTTAGCTACTTAACACACCATTTATAGACATGCATAATTTGCTCCAAAATTGGAGTGAGTTTCTAAAATTTTGCAGGCATATACTTCCCAAAATTCTAAAAATGTTGCAAAAAGAATAAACCCAAAAGGTTAAGTATTGAGCAAATTATGCATGTTTGAAGTTGGCTAATAATCAGCTTTGTTGCTGTTAGACAAAGTAGTGAAAATAGACTTGAAAAAAATCATAACTTGATCAAAACTTGTAATTTTCTTAGCAAAACTTCCAGATCATAATATTAAAAAACAAACATAATTTTCATCCAAAAACCTCGTCGTTAATGCCCAAGTATCATGACCAACAAAATTGCATAAATTCACTATAGCTGAATTTTGACAGTCCAGCTCACCTAACTTGCAGCAGCTTTTTCAGTGACCAAACGGAGGTCTTAGAATACGTACGAGTAGCCAAATTAAAGCTAATACATATAACTTTACTATGGAGAAAACTCACTCGATTCGGATAAAAATTGAGCAAGTTATGACCTGTATAAGATGACCCAAATTTATTGGCAGAATCTGTCCAAAAACGGGTAATTGCAAAAATTGCTTTTCAAAGGTTTTTGCCAACAATTTGATCTTCAAACTTTTTGTAGAGATTAATAATACCATAAACAACATTTCACCTAAAAATTACAGCCCTCATAATACACATATGATGATCATAGAAAAATGAAATCGTGGAACTTGCATACAAGCACATACACCCAAATTTCATGTTCAACATCACAAGCTTTAACAAGAACATTCCATGGCAGATTTTTACCTCAAAATTACAGCCCCTATAACGACCAATAATCATCCCCAAATCAAATTTTGACTTATCTTAACATAATACATGTTTCATGAGTATATATATATATACACTTCATTTTGCACATAAACACAAGTTTAGCACATGCATTCAACCAATTTCAACTTAATAAATTTTAGGGCTTACAAGATGATGAGAAAATGGAGGATGATGATGATGAGACGAGATTAAAGCTTCTCCTAGTCTTCTTGGAGCTTGCACAAGCTTGGAAACACAAGTTCTTGCGTGATTGATGGTGGAATTCAAAAATCTTCAAGTGTGTGTGTATGTGTGAAGAACCGTATGGAAGAAGGAGAAGGGAGTAATTGTCATGAATGGGGAGAGGAGGGGGGTTCTTCTGCAGATTTTTGAGTTTAGGAGAATTACACAATTGGTCCCTCTAATTCTATATCATGCGCAAATGACCTAAAACAACTAATAAGTGGGTTTTAAAACCCAAAACTTGGTAAGTAAAAGACTAGAAATATTTCCTAGTATTTATAACTTATTTAACATGTAATACGTAGTGGGGAAAAGTCTTGTTATCATGTACACATATAAAACTTAGTTCACGTATACAAACATAATTTTTCAAGAAATGACAATTTCAATTAACACATAAAGTCACGGAATAAATTACTAAAATTAATTACCAATTAAATATATATTTTTATAAAAACATTTAAATAACGGTCTACGGGTTTGCTAACGAAACTAACATAAATAGTTAACGATGTTAACCTGGGAATTTGTCAATTGTCACACATTGTTTGATTTCCGACTACTGGCCTATTAGTTTGATTAATGTGTAATATAAAAGTATTGCTAAAATCCTTGCTAATCTGCTCGCTAAGGTGGTGGGGAAAGTGGTCAATCCGATGCAATTGGCATCTATTAGTGAAAGACAAATTTTGGACAGTCAGTTAATGCTAAATGATGTGGTTAGTTGGTATTAAGTTAAGAAGAAAAAGTTGATGATGTTCAAAGTGGGTTTTGCAAAAGCATGCGATTCTTTGAGTTGGGACTTTCTCTATGATATTATGCGTTTACGTGAGAACTGGATTGCGATGATTCGGGCATGTCCGGAGTTGGCTACTTCCTCAGTGTTGATTAATGGTAGCCCTACTAGAGAGTTTACTATAGAAAGAGGTTTACACCAAGGAGATCATGTATCCCCTTTTTTATTCATTATGGTGATGGAAGGCCTTAATGTAAAACCCACACCTATATTATAGGAAAATTGGATTTAAATAATCCCAACTTTTGAAGGTTGGCCGATAATAATCCCACTATTAATAATAACTCCCAATGGTCCCAACTTTCACCCAATTTACTAATAACGGTCCCGACATTAAAAAACTTAACGGTGTTAAGATTTCTTTTCAACCCCAATCTTTGATCCAATTTAACTTCTTCGAATCTTGATGAAAATTCAATCCGTAAGTTGCTATGAGCTCGTGATGAAAAACCAAATCTATAGCAACAAGAATCATTGAAAACCATGAGGAATTGGTCAATCCACCATTGTCGAAGCTTCATGAAGAAGATGAAGTTGTGAAATTTGATATGTGGTCAAAACTCCATGAAAATCAATTCCATAACTTGCTGGAGATTCGTGAGAACATGCTAAATCTGCCGGAATCGACCAATAGCACAAATACAATGGAATTGATGCTCAATTTTTTTTATCCAAAGTCATGAAAAAAAGCGTAACTTTGATGCTCTTTTTAATCATCATAATCTCTTTAAAACCTAAGCAAGATCTAGTTTTGTTCGGTTTTTCGTCACGAGTTTATAGCAACTTAGGGATTGACTTTTCATCAAGATTTGAAGAAGTTATGGTGGATTAAAGATTGGGGTTGAAAAGAAATGGATAAAAAAACTTAACGGTTTTAAGTATTTTAACGGTGGGACCATTATTAGTAAATATGGTGAAAGTTGGGACCATTGGGAGTTATTATTAAAGGTGGGATTATTATCGGACAACCGTAAAAAGTTGGGATTATTTAAATCCAATTTTCCTATATTATATTATAAAAATAGCAATAGGAATGTTTTACGTTTTATTTTACTTATTTGAGTAGTATAATTAGAATGCAAGCACCAATGCACAACATGTTGACCCGATTATAATCCAAGTAACCAATTGCAGTAAACAACTTAACGTAACCATTTGCATGTCTTAGGATGCCCAATAAGCCAATAGTCAAGCCCATTAGGCATAATGGACCACTAGAAGCCCATTTAGGATAATATGGGCCATAAGAGGGCTAGATTTTTTTAGGGGGGGGGGGGGTAGCGTAAACTCCAAAAACATCCATTGGATTAGATGGGATCTGATTACACGGATAAAGAAAGTGGTGGTTTGGGAATTGGTAACTTGGCTTCGTTAAATCAAGTCCTTATTTTGAAATTGTGATGGCGTTTTCTAAAATGAAAGGATCTTTTCTTGGTGAAAATAATTGATTCTATATACCCTGTTGATGCCTTTAACAAAGTTATTGTGGGTAAAGGTGACGGAATTTGGAATAAAATTGTCAAAACAATTCATAAATTGCATGATGACGATGTGATTCCTCTTAATACTATGAAGAAGGTTCTTGGTAGGGGTGATAACACGTTTTTTGGAAGGATATTTTGATAGAGGATGAGTCGTTTGATTGTAAATTCCTGAGACTTTTTGCAATTGAAAATAATAAAAGTTGTCGGGTTTTGTATCATAGAGATGTGTTAACCGACCGTCCCAATAAACGCGGACAGTTGACAAGTTGACTCGAAAACACATTGGTGATCCATTTAGGTTTTCAAATATTTATCCTAACACGTATACATCACATAACATGTCATTTAGCAATAAATATATATGCGTCACAATTTATTATTAATTATCTCGCGTATTCGATGTAAGATCGACGAGGATTACAAAATCTTATCATTCCCACCAATATAAAAGACTTAGTATTTGTACACACGTATAATATATAATTAATTTGACCTAATACACATAAACATGTAACCAAGAAATGAAGAAGGAGAACCATATGGAAGAAGGAGAAGGGAGAAGGGAGAACATGTCGTAAATGGGCGGAGGAGGGGGGGGGAGGGGGGTTCTTGGGCAGATTTTTTAGTTTAGGAGAATTACACAATTGGTCTCTCTAATTCTATATCATGCGCAAATAACCCAAAACAACTAATAAGAGGGTTTTAAACCCAAAACTTGGTAAGTAAAAGACTAGAAATATTTCCTAGTGTTTATAACTTATTTAACATGTAATACGTAGTCGGGAAAAGTCTAGTTATCATGTACACATAAAACTTAGTTCACGTATAAAAACATGAATTTTCAAGAAATGACAATTTCAATTAACACATAAAGTCATGAAATAACTTACTAATATTAATTAGCAATTAAATATATATTTTTATATAAACATTTGAATAACGGTATGCGGGTTTGCTAATGAAACTAACGGAAATAGTTAACGGTGTTAACCTGAGAATTTAGCAATTGTCACAACATCTCCTTGTTAAAGAATTTTTCTCCCGAAAATTTCCTTAGGTTGTTATGTTTTCTGAGAAGGGAACGCAAAATTTTCAGGTTGCTGCATCATCCCCCAATTAACGCAAAAATTTCCCCAAAATTTAGCTAGTACCTTGATTTGATGCAGAGTTTTGATCGAACAAGTGAGGGTATTTCTTCCTCATTTGGTCTTCCCGTTCCCACGTGAATTCCGGTCCACGCTTAGAGTGCCATCTGACTTTGACGATTGGGATTTTACTTCTTTTCAATGCTTTATCTTCGCGTCCCATTATCTCCATGGGTTGTTCTATAAATCGAAGTTGTTCGTCAACCTGGAGTTCCTCCAGTGGAACTATTAGAGTGCTATTAGCCATACATGAAACACGCTGTGTATTCCATCTAATTCAGGTGGCAAGTCCAACGCCGCTGTCCTGATCCTTTCAGTTATCACAAAGGGTCCTATATAGCGGAGATTCAGCTTCCCGCGCTTTCCAAAGCATACAACACCCTTCCAAGGCGAGACCTTCAACAGTACTATGTCACCGACCTCAAATTCCAACGGCCTTCTACGTTTATCTGCATAACTCTTTTTTCGGCCCTTTGCCACTTTCATACGGTTTCTGATTTGTACGATTCTCTATGTGGTCTCGTATACTAGTTCTGGTCCGTGAGTTGGTTGTCATTGACTTCGGCCCAACAGACCGGTGATCTGCACTTTCGTCCATAAAGTGCCTTATATGGAGCGGCTCTAATGCTGGTATGGTAGCTATTATTATAAGTGAATTCAACCAGTGGTAGGTGAGCTTCCCAGTTCTTACCGAAATCCATTACACAAGCCCGAAGCATATCTTCGAGAGTTTGGATGGTGCGCTCAGTTTTTCCATCTGTTTGAGGATGGTAGGCAGTACTCATATCTAGGCGAGTACCCATGGCTGATTGTAAGGATCCCCAAAAGTTTAAAGTAAATCTAGGGTCTCGGTCAGAGATAATAGATAAGGGCACTTCATGGAGTTCGACAATCTCCTTGATGTAAATTTGCAGAAGCTTGTCAGTTTTGTCGTTCTCCTTGATGGCTAAGAAATGGGCAGATTTAGTTAACCTGTCTACGATAACCCAAATAATATCATTACCGCTTGGAGTACGGGCCAGTCCCATGACGAAATCCATCGAGATCTCTTCCCATTTCCACTCGGTAATTTTTGGTTGTTCCAGTATACCTGCTGGCCTTCGATGTTCTGCTTTTACCTTTGAGCACGTCAAACACTTACTAACATACCTAGCAATGTCAGTCTTCATATTGGGCCACCAAGAGAGCCCTTTCAGGTCTTGATACATTTTTCCGAACCTGGATGGGCTAAACATCGGGACTTGTGAGCCTCGTCCATCACTAGTTCTCGAAGATTTCCATGGAGACGTACCCATACACGATCTTTATAATAGCGAATTCCATCCAATTTCACTTCTGAAGTTCCATCTACACCACTCAAGGATTCAGACTCAAAGTTTTCTTCCCTCAGGGCCTCCTTCTGGGCATCTCGGATTCTATATG
>JBCNJP010000296.1:0-28356 GCA_039602395.1 Deinandra increscens subsp. villosa | reverse complement strand
TGCAACTCCAAAGTTTTCACCGGGACCCAACGTGGCCCATGGATCGGTGGATAGAACTCCATCATTGAGCGGGAATTGCAACAAGCACCCAAGACGAGGCTTCGGCGTGAAACGAGCGTTGACAAGCTATCTTGGAGGCGAGATGAAGGGGAAGAGTAATAACTGTCAGTTGCTTGAAGGTCCTCCAGGTTGTCTTTCAACACGAAATGGAGACACGCCCCCTGCTCGTAGTAGCATTGATGGGCCGTTGAGTGAGAAAGAGAACCGGAATCCTGCGAGGTTGCCCACAATGGAACGTTGAGCGTGTGTTGTGTTAACTTGTTGTGATTAGGTTAGTAGGAGAATACGCAAGAAAGTGAGGATTATTAGCCCTCATAGATGTTGTTTAGGCTCTATTCTTTCATTTGGTTCACCATTATTTGTGGTGAAACTTTTCTATGATGTTATAGGTTTCAAGGGTTTATTAAAGAAATGTAGTTTGTTTTCGTTAATCATAATATGACACTTGACCGTGTAACCTTCTTATTTTCTTAATATCATCCTAATTTAAGTATATCTTGTTCCTCGTTTTTTCTAGTTGTGGCTAGTGGTGTTTACGATTTTGTGGTTGTTAGATCTGTGTACTTGTAAGATACTGAAAACGCCTTATAACATGAGTCGTTGTAGTATATTGGTAAGTATTCCCGCCTGTCACGCGGGTGACCCGGGTTCGATCCCCTGCAACGGCGTTTTTATTTTAAATTTCGATATTTTGAACTCAAATTTTGAACTCAAATTTTGAAATACTAGTAGGCTCACGTGAGTAGCTGCGTCACGGGCAGGAGATGACAGAGAATATATGAAGGTGGAAATGGGCGTGACCAACGCACGCTCCTTTTTACAGTTTCACACTTTCACCCACTACAATTAAACCTTTCCAACGCGCTATTCTCATTCAAAATGCCTTAACCTTTTGTGTCATATATATATTTCCAAAATAGTAAATTAATATTGGCCTTGTCTCCATTAAAAACGCCCAATTCTTTTATGTTTCATGTATTTCCAAAAAAGTAAATTACTATTTTGGCTTTACGGTTTTTTTACTTAACTTTTTCAGCGAAAAAATAAATCTTTTTTTTTTTGGAACGCGAATGCATCAAATCGGGCACGAGGCTAAAAAGGAATATTACAAAGAGAAAGAAATCCATTCATTTCAAGAAACGGACCGGAGCTTACAACGATTAGAAAACCACATAAAACTCCAATATTAAATTTCGGCCAAAACCCGGTGAAGAGAAGGAGTCCGATTTTCGAATAAAGCCTTGTTCCTATCGCGCCATAGACACCAACACGAGGTCAAAAGTATAGTGTTAATCGCCGTACCCTTCCACTCCGAAGAAGAAATAGACTCGTGAAGAGAGACCACGTCTTTCACGGAGAAAAAAAAACACCGAAGGAAGATGACACCATTGCGGCCACCACGATCTAAATCCAATCCGAAAAAGAGCAGCCTGTGAAGATGTGATTAGCAGTCTCAACGCCCTCACCACATAAAACACAATTTAGCCCCTGAATAGGAATATTCCGACGGGCCAAACCATCCCGGGTCGGAAGACGATCTAAAAGAGCACGTGACACCATAATATTGACTTTGGATCGGACAGCCTTGCACCACAAAAATTCGTATAATCCTCCTGCACATGAGACGACCAAAACAATGGATCTGAGGGACTTGACAACAAACACCCCATCAGTAGCTTTACTCCATTTCCACATATCCCCATCAAGAACAAATAAATTATTGAGCATGATCCCATGATTTCCAAAGTAATCAGTGGATTTGGCCACAACTTTCCATATGCCGCTAGCTGCAGGGTGAATAAGAATGAGGTGTTGAATGACGGGCCGAGTATGTATGCTAGCAATGGTGCGTCTCCATAACCGACTAGGCTCCGATTTGAATCTCCAAACTCACTTGGCAAGAAGGCAATTGTTCGAATTCTCAAGGGAGTCGATTCCCAAACCACCCAAAGACTTCGGCTTGAGTATTTTATCTCGAGACACCCAATGGATTTTAGACTTCGAATCGGTACCACCCCAAAGAAAATTGAACCGGATACGCTCAAGAATATCAAGAACACACTTCGGAGCCCGATAAATAGAAAATTAGCATGTTGGGAGGCAATCCAACACACTCTTAATGAGGACCAATCGCCCCCCCTAAGGATAAACGGGACGCCTTCAAGAAGAGAGACGGCTTTTGAAAGTGTCGATAACCTTACTCCAATTCTTTTAACATTCATATTAGCGCGAACTTGAGGACCAAGATATTCAAATGGAAAGGTGCAAATCTTACATCCGAGATAAGAGGCCATAATATTAATCTCCCCTGGTTGAACATTGACACCAATGATGCCACACTTTTGAAGGTTAACCCTGTTGGATATTGGATGTTCAGACCCGACAACATTAAGAACCCGAACCGATTAGACCCGTAAAGAGTTACACTGAGGACAACGAGATATAAATCCGCTTACTTGGTTAACCGGTACATCACGGAAATACGTAATTAATAATGTTTACTCATGATTAATAAACACATAGTTAATTACGAATAATTATCCTTGCGATAATAAACACAGAATTAAGTGTTTTTGATTTATTGATTAAACGTTTGCGGTGAATATAATAAATCAAATAAGTGTTTGTTTGAATTTATTAGTTCTCGGGTTTACGACTGTTGTATTAATAAACTTGTTTTATTAATTCGTAAACAATGATGGTTCGATTCAATTAAAGAGAATTAAGGAGGGGCTAGAAACGGAAATTAGTTGCTTATAAATAAGCAACTAGGGATTAGGGTTTGGGTTCCTAATCCCTTGCGCCTCTAAGAGCCGTTGCCCCCTCCCCACGATTTCTTTCCCTCTCGCAATTCTCGACGCAACCAACCTCTTCATCGTAGGAGCTTCATCGGTTGGACATTGCTAATCGTTTGTTGCAAACCATCATCAACGAATCGTCATCATCATCATCCAAGAAGACTGCCGCCACCGCCGTCCTCTAGACCGTCGCTGCCGCCGTCCCCCTAACCACCGCCACCGCCCATTGGCCGTCGCCACCGCCGTCGCCCCTCTCTTGGGCCGCCGCCATTCAAACCCTAGGTCGCCGTCGCGACCTAGCGTATCTCCGTTTCATGCGACACCATAACCACTCGGCTTAATCGTCGTTTTTACGATATAGTGAGTGCGAGCTTTGTCGCCGTCATCGTTTAAATCGCTCTGGCTAAAACCCTAGTCTCCATTGCCGTCTTGATTCGTTGGTGCTCGCTAGTCGCCACCATAAACCGAATCGTTGCCATTTCCACTGAATCAGTTTAAGACGCCTTCTTGCGATTTGCAAAACAATTGGATCCGAACGTCGGATTGGTTATTCCGTGAAAACCCTAGCGTCATCACGTTGTCCCTCGGTGTCTCTAACATTTGTTAGTTCACCGCGAAGGTATATCTAAACTCCGTTTTAGTTTAGATTTATTTAATTTCGATTAATGTAATCGTTTGTATTTTCGCGTTAACCGGTTTAACGCGAAATGGGGTTTGCGTGATAATTTTGGTGATCGTGATCCTGTTGACACGATTTCGACACCAACGGTTTACGCGTCTAAAATTAGTAAATTTATTTATTCCGCTGCGTAAACGGATTACCGGTTTAATCCGTTTTAACTCTTAATTTACTAAACCCGGTCGATAATGATTTAGTCAACCTAAATTTATTTTAATGTCACCGGGCACCCGTGTACCACTGTCCGAATCCCAACAGTGGTATTCGAGCCTTGATCACCACACGTAAACCCTGACCGATCGGTTTAAGCCGGTGGATTTCGCGAACTGGGGTTAAAACCCAAAAGTCACGAAAGTTAAACGAATTGCTTTTTCCAGATGTTTGGTCAATTTAATCCCACCAAAAATTTTTAATTCGTTAATTGATTGTTTAGCGCGCGTATTCAGCTAGACCCGTATTTTGGTTATGATTGTTTGTCGTGTCTTGGTTTGGCCCATTTTTGGCCCACTAGCATTTTGGTTTGATTGGCCCACTTGTTTATGGGTTCAAAAGTTGTATCTAAAATAGATTAGTTTTTTATCCTATTTTTTATGAATGCTCACCTTCGCCCTAGACAAACGTGACGAGAATTGATGCGACTACCCCATCGTGACAAGTGTTCTTATCTAAGGACACTTCCTAGTATGACAAGTATCCACGATCGGAAGACCGGCGAATTCCAAATCAATCAAGAAGAGCTTATGAAGCCAGTGGGAGCTTTAGAGATGACCGGTTGACCATTCCATACTCATCCTTGTGGTTGATTTTACCTATTATCCCAGACCTTCTTCGACATTGTCATTAGGCTCTGACAATGTCAAAACCTCTTAAGTAGAATATGTGTTTGTTTGCATGTGTGTTTTGGTTGCTTGTCTTAAATCGTTTAACGCGCCAACTAAAACTCCAAACTAAGTTTTAATCGGTTAAAATTGTTTTTCAATCAATTGATTTGAGTCATAATATATATTAAGACTCTGAATTTAAATAACCAATTTTATTCGACTGTGATCTCGAATTCTTCGATCTTAAATTTCGAACTTTTAGTAATTGATTATTGCCTCGCGACGCGTAGTCTTTAATAAGGAGGTTATTAAATTGACTGTCCCGAGTGAGATAGGGTTCATGAGTAATCTTAGTCAGACGTTTAATTAATTAAAACATTGACTAAATAATCCTATCTGGTAAGCCGTTAAACGGATAGGTTATGCCATCCTAGTCAAGTCTAACCTGGAACATATTTATCGATGCATCAGTGTTGGAGTTTTTCAACACCGCACTTGGTGTTCAGGGTATCTTCCAAGGTGTGTGCATTGGAGTATTTCAACACCATGCATGCACATTGACCACTGAGGACATCTATCATTTTCTTTACGAATACCTTGTGTATTGGAGTATTTCAACACCGTACATCTGGTCATTCATAGACAAAATTGGCATGGATGACACTAAATGTATTTCACGAATTAATTCGCGAAAACCTCATAAACGGGAGTTGTGACTGGTTTTCACAAGAGACAATCGTTGTCCATCTGATTACTTAGGTGGTGTTTGTTTTTTCAGAAAAAACTCTTCTGTCCTCTTACGTCTGCGCCGTGCAGACCACGCGCAGATATTTAGATCTGCAGACTGTTTGTTTTTCCGAAGACATTTAATTAAAAAATGTCTGCATGGCCTCTTCTTGGTACAGATTGTTGGAACAAAAATCCATGTGACTGACGCCATCAAATCTGTTTACCGAAGCATTCGGCTGAAGAATCCATGTGAATTGATTCAGACACGCGGGTTGTGATGCTCGAGGCTTGCGAGATTGGACCGAAGACCGTTTTCCGGAAAAGTCAACCGTTCGGGTCAACGGTCAACGTAAAAGTCAACGGAAGATCGGTTCGAGCGAGTCAAGCTTCGGATTAATTTAATCAGCTTTGATTTAATTATCAATTTATGTTATTACTTTACTTGTAATTTTCAGTATTGTTATGTTTTTCTGTTGTTAGTCACCCTCACTATATATAGTGAGGGTGCCCATTACAAGCAAAGGAGTCTCCGAATGTGGAGATGATGAATTTCTTGTAGAGTGTGAGATTTCCATTCTAGATAGAGAGTGAGTCATGGATTCTAGAGAGAGAGAGTATTCTTCATGATTCATTGATTGTAATCTTTCGATTAATGAATTCATTCGATTTGTTCATCTTTCTTTCTATGTTTATTATCTATGATTCATCATCATCATCTTCTTCATTTGTTTTGAGTTTTTCTCATCCGAACATGTTCTTGCTCAAGATCGAGATTCTCGTAGTGAAAATCGGTCCTAACAAATGGTATCAGAGCGGGTACCGATCAGATTCATCTCACCGTGAATCTGGTCACTCGAATCTGTGATTTTGAGCTTGAATGGTGAAGATGAGAAAACTTATTTTTAGAGACTTTTTTCTATTTTTCTTCGATTCTGGATGGATTCTGATGATATGGATGATGGATTCATGTTTGGGAGTTCATTTAGATGTTATTTCATCTTTTACTTGTTCAAATCTGTGAGAAAATTGAAGATCCGAGCTCATTTTTTCGTAACTTTGGGGTTTTTCCCGTATTTGGGGTTTTTGAAGATTTTGGAGCTTGATTCTTCATTTTCTGGGCGATTCTTCATGTTTTTGGATGAAGTGAGGTATGAATCTCAGTGGAAAACGCATTCCGGATCCATTGGAAGCATCCATTTCGTCTGAATCTCAACGGTTTGAGCGGATCTGGAAAAACATACACTGACGGTGTAAGTGTGTGTTCTTCGTGTTCTTGAGAGATTTCCAGATTTAGGAGCTGATTTGATCGAAGTTGCTGCTGTTTATGGTTTGTTTGTGGCCAGAACAATCACGTGAATGGTTTTTTCTTCTCGAATCCGTCATGAATCTGTTATCTACATTCGTTTTGGAACCTTGAATCTGCTTCAGGAAGATGTTCAAGTATGTGTTCTTATTGTTCTTCATTTTCCAGATTATCCTAACTGTTTTTGAAGATATGAAGATTGCCTTAGCGGACTTGTTTAAGGCTTAGCGGACTTGTTCTCCTCTTAGCGGACTTCATCAGTATTTAGCGAACTTGAAGCTTGTCTTAGCGTACTTGTTCTGTGCTTAGCGAACTTGAGTCCTTAGCGGACTTCAGAGGTGCCTTAGCGGACTTCTGGAAAGCTTAGCGTACTTGTTTGCTTAGCGAACTTGTTTACTGGGTTTTTATCCGAGTTCGTTTCAGAAGATTCTGATCGTTAAGAGTTGTAGAGCATGTCGTTACGAGTTCAGGGACATAAAAAACGTGAATTTTCGTTGAGTATTATGGGAGATACAAGCACAATACGCTTTTCCGGTGAAGGGTTTCGTTTTTTTTCCGGCGAGTTGCATGGTTCTCCGTCTTCAATTAGGGTTTCGTGGGTTTGGGAGGACGGTGATAATGTGTCGAATAGCCATTGGATGCATGAGAATTATCTCTTTCCTCTTTGTCGGTTGCAAGAGTCAAACATGGTGCGCTGTTGACTTCTGATTGGGTGAAGAGAAAGGCTCGTGGGACCAGGCTGTAAAAGGCACGTTGGTTTTCAATTTCCTGTCGATTTTCGGTTGGTGGAGGTAGGCGCTGATGACGTGGCGCCTTTTCATTGGTGCAGATAGAATTTTGCTTCTCTCTCCTTTGTCGAATATTCGGTCAACCCTGGTCCTCCTTTTATTGCTGTTGGTCGCTAATTGGCTGAAGGAAAGGTTGTGGGTCCACCTGAAGAAGAGAGGCGCGTGGGCCAGCGCTGCTCAAAGAGCCGTTGAAGCCCTCTTGGTTGGCGATCTCTGATTCGTTGGTTCCCCACTTACACGGATCATCAATTATAGCCGCTGGATCTGTTTATTCACAGCCATAGGATCCATTTTGTGCTATTTTCTCATTGGTTCTTGACCTCTCCACAAGGATCATAATCTGATCCGTAAAATCAGTTTTAATTTCAGCCGCTGGATATTTTTGAGGATGAATTCTGATTGGTCAGATTTAATGCACATGGATTGTGCTTTTTCCTTGAGAGATTTTTAATACTAATGGTATTTTCTGCATTTCTCGTTAAATGCGGGCGTTTTTCTCATCGGTTTTTCGAGACGAACGAGATAATGCCGCGACGGAATTTCAGAAAATTTTTTTATTGGTCGCGGATTTATTCTATTTATTGGGGTTCTCGTTTATTGACGTCGCGCGTAACGTTTACTATCGATCACTGACGGGTTAGCTTAATTATCCGGTTAATTACTCGGCTTTCTCGTTATATCTCACGATTTATTTTTAGTAGATGCAGCGTTGATGTCAACTAACCGGATTAACTGGAATCTCAGTTAAATATTGGAATTTATCCGTTAAATCTCTCGGATGACCGTTTATTGAAGAAATTTAACAGTTTATTTTATTTTCGCATCCAACCTCAGTCGAGCGGATTATTCACAACTAATTGTTGGAACAAAAATCTTGGTGACTGACGCCATCAAATCTGTTTACCGAAGCATTCGACTGAAGAATCCATGTGAATCAATTTAGAGACTGAGTTGTGATGCTCGAGGCTTGCGAGATTGGACCGAAGACCGTTTTCCGGAAAAGTCAACCGTCCGGGTCAACGGTCAACGTAAAAGTCAACGGAAGATCGGTTCGAGCGAGTCAAGCTTCGGATTAATTTAATCAGCTTTGATTTAATTATCAGTTTATGTTATTTACTTTACTTGTAATTTCGTTTATTCAGTTATGTATTTCTGTCGTTAGTCACCCTCACTATATATAGTGAGGGTGCCCATTACAAGTAAAGGAGTCTCCGAATGTGGAGATGATGAATTTCTTGTAGAGTGTGAGATTTCCATTCTAGAGAGAGAGTGAGTCATGGATTTTCTAGAGAGAGATTGTGTGTTCTTCATGATTTCTTGTAACTAATCATTCGATTATATGAAATCATTCGACTATGTTCATCATCTTTCTTTTTTATGATTATTCATGATTCATCATCATCATCTTCTACATTTGTTTTTTTGAGTTTTTCTCATCCGAACATGTTCTTGCTCAAGATCGAGATTCTTGTAGTGAAAATCGGTCCTAACAAATGGTATCAGAGCGGGTACCGATCAGATTCATCTCACCGTGAATCTGGTCACTCGAATCTGGATTTTGAGCTTGAATGGGTGAAGATGAGAAAACTTAGTTTTTAGAGACTTTTTTCTATTTTTTCTTCATTTCTGGATGGATTCTGATGATATGGATGATGGATTCATGTTTGGGAGTGCATCTGGATGTTATTTCATCATCTACTTGTTCAAATCTGTTGAAGAAATGAAGATCCGAGCTCATTTTTTCGTAACTTTTGGGGTTTTCCCGTATTTGGGGTTTTTGAAGATTTTGGAGCTTGATTCTTCGTTTTCTGGGCGATTCTTCATGTTTTCGGATGAAGTGAGGTATGATTCTCAGTGGAAAACACGTTCCGAATCCATTGGAAGCATCCGTTTCGTCTGAATCTCAACGGTTTGAGCGGATCTGGAAAAACACACACTGACGGTGTAAGTGTGTGTTCTTCGTGTTCTTGAAGATTTGCAGATTTTGAAGACTGTTTTGATCCGATTTGCTGCTGTTTATGGGTTGTTGATGGCCACAATAGTCTCGTGAATGGTTTAGCTACATATCTCGTGCATCATTATGGGTTTTCCGATTGTTTCTGTGCAGATTTCGAGTTCACCAAGTTCGTGTTCTTCATTGTTCATCGATTTTCCAGATTCTGTTCATGTGTTTGAAGATTTGAAGATTGCCTTAGCGGACTTGTTCAAGTTCTTAGCGTACTTGTTCTCTTCTTAGCGAACTTGAATCTGGTTTAGCGAACTTGAAGCTTGTTAGCGAACTTGAAGCTTGTTAGCGGACTTCTAAGACCCCTAGCGGACTTCTCAGTGTGTTTAGCGGACTTCTAGTCGTTAGCGGACTTGTTTTGAGGTTAGCGAACTTGTTACTGGGTTTTCGTTCGAGGATGTTTCAGAGAATTCTGTTCGTTAAGGGTTGTAGAGCATGTAATTACGAGTTCATCCGCATAAGAATCGCGAATTTTCATCAAGTATTCGCTGAGATATGCGTGTTTTACGTTTTTCCGGCGATGGTGCGCTTTTCCGGTGGCTTAATCCGACTGAATTAGGGTTTTCGGTGGATTGAGGAAGGAGATGACAGCTTGATGACGTGGCGGTGTTCGATTGGACTGGAGAGGAATGTTCTCTCTCCTATGTCGGTCAACCCATAAATTCCTTTTGTGTTGTTGATCGCTGATTGGAGGACTAGAGAAGAGAGCAGGCCCACCTGTTTGAAAGAGCCGTTAAGGCTGTAATGGCTGTTGCCATTTCATTGGCTAATGCCAAAAGCGCGTGGGTCCCAGGTAAACCAATACAGCCGTTAAAGGCTAATGGCTGTCTCCACCTGATTGGCGGATAGTGACCTCACACGGATCGACTACTCTCAGCCACTGGATTTCCATTTTGTGGACCGTAGGATCCAAGAGTGTGCTTCTTTGCCTCCCATCTGATTGGTCAGCCACCACCTCACTCGGATTGCGATCTGAGCCCTTGAATTCCCTTCATGGGAACCGTTGGATGAGATCTGTAGCCACAATCTGATTGGCTCAATGGCCCTCACACGGATTATGCTTTCTCAAGGCTGAATTCTGATTGGTGGAAAATAATGCTCATGGATTAAGGTTTTTATTGAGGATTTAATTGATTAATTGATTTTTCTGCATTATTTCGTCAAATGCGGGTATTTTCTTATCAGTTTCTCTACGAGACTTACGAGATGAGGCCGCGACGGAATTTCAGAAAATATTTTATTGGTCTCGGATTTATTTCATTTTATCGAGGTTCTCGTTTATTGACGTCGCACGTAACGTTTGCTATCGATCACTGACGGGTTAGCTTTATTATCCGGTTAATTACTCGGCTTTCACGTTATATCTCACGGTTTATTTTTTAGTGGATGCAGCGCTGTCGTCAACTAACCGGATTAACTGGAATCTCAGTTAAATATTGGAATTTATCCGATTAAATCTCTCGGATGACCGTTTCCTTGAAGAAATTTAAAAGTTTATTTTATTTTCGCATCCAACCTCAGTCGC
The DNA here is from genome assembly GCA_039602395.1 of Deinandra increscens subsp. villosa. Taxonomy (NCBI): domain Eukaryota; kingdom Viridiplantae; phylum Streptophyta; class Magnoliopsida; order Asterales; family Asteraceae; genus Deinandra; species Deinandra increscens. Next base: position 17,648 of record JBCNJP010000296.1, on the reverse strand, counting down.
GCAGATTATTCACAACTGTCAGCATCCGGCTTTCGGTTTTTCGCGAGATTGTCCGATTTCAAGATTTTTTATCCGATTTCTCTAGGCAACCGATCGCGACGGTTCGACTCTCCGCATCTGATTTTACGCTTCCGACTTGATGTTTTTGGAGAGATTTAGAGAAATTGGAGGAATTATTATGGAACTGGATATCGGGTCGATTATCAGAAGTTACAGCATTTTCAGTGTTTGACTGGTTTATCTGATTCGGTTTGTTGCGGTTTTAACTCCGAGATGTAGCATTTTCTCAGTATTGTACCCGACCGTGTGAACCGAGTGAGTCAGAGCACCTGGATCTCGACTGGAGCAACGAGAACAGAAGAAGCTTATTCAGAGGGGGAATCTCTACATCAGATTGTCTCCGGTTTATCAGTTTCTCATTGAAGATGTATGACAGAGCGATTCTTCAGCAGTTGAACATATTTGAAAGCGTCAGTCAAGGGGGAAATTGTTGGAACTTAAAATCTATGTGACTGACGCCATCAAATCTGTTTACCGAAGCATTCGACTGAAGAATCCATGTGAATTGATTCAGAGACGCAGGTTGTGATGCTCGAGGCTTGCATTTTGGACCGAAGACCGTTTTCTGGAAAAGTCAACCGTTCGGGTCAACGGTCAACGTAAAAGTCAACGGAAGATCGGTTCGAGCGAGTCAAGCTTCGGATTAATTTAATCAGCTTTGATTTAATTTATATTTATGTTATTTACTTTACTTGTAATTTCGTTCATTCGTCATGTTTTTCTGTTGTTAGTCACCCTCACTATATATAGTGAGGGTGCCCATTACAAGTAAAGGAGTCTCCGAATGTGGAGATGATGAATTTCTTGTAGAGTGTGAGATTTCCATTCTAGAGAGAGAGTGAGTCATGGATTCTAGAGAGAGAAAGTGTTTTTCATGATTTCTTGTAACTAATCATTCGGTTATATGAAATCATTTGATATGTTCTTCATCTTTCTTGTTTATGATTATTCATGATTCATCATCATCATCTTCATCATTTGTTGTTTTTGAGTTTTCGAATCCGAACTCGTTCTTGCTCAAGATCGAGATTCTCGTAGTGAAAATCGGTCCTAACAAATGGTATCAGAGCGGGTACCGATCAGATTCATCTCACCGTGAATCTGGTCACTCGAATCTGAGATTTTGAGCTTGAATGGTGAAGATGAGAAAACTTATTTTTTAGAGACTTTTTCTTATTTTTTCTTCATTTCTGGATGGATTCTGATGATATGGATGATGGATTCGTGTTCTGGAGTTCATTTAGATGTGATTCTATCTTCTTCTTGTTCAAATCTGTTGGAAAATTGAAGATCCGAGCTCATTTTTTCGGAACTTTTGGGGTTTTCCCGTATTTGGGGTTTTTGAAGATTTTGGAGCTTGATTCTTCATTTTCTGGGCGATTCTTCATGTTTTCGGATGAAGTAAGGTATGATTCTCAGTGGAAAACGCATTCCGGATCCATTGGAAGCATCCGTTTCGTCTGATTCTCAACAGTTTGGGCAGATCTGGAAAAACACACACTGACGGTGTAAGTGTGTGTTCTTCGTGTTCTTGAAGATTTCCAGATTTTGGGGGTTGAATCGATTGGTTTTTGCTGCTGTTTTGGAAGTGTGAGTGGCCATAACACGTTCTACAACAGATTTGTGACAAGAATCGTTCGTTTCCATTCATTCTCGGGACTGATTCAAGGATCGAAGGGGTATTTCATCACTGTGTTCTTCATTCTTTTTCCAGAAAATTATCAGTTTTGAAGCCTTGAAGATTGTCCTAGCGGACTTCTACTGTTCCTAGCGAACTTCTTCATGCTTTAGCGAACTTCTCTAGGCTTAGCGTACTTGTTTTGCTTTAGCGGACTTGTTTTCTGCTTAGCGGACTTGTTCCTTAGCGTACTTCTCAGAACTCTTAGCGCACTTGAATCGAGCTTAGCGGACTTGTTTTTCGTTAGCGAACTTGTTTTCTGGGTTTTTGTTCGAGTTCGTTTCAGAAGATTCTGATCGTTAAGGGTTGTAGAGCATGTCGTTACGAGTTCAGCGGTATAAATTTCGTCAAAATTGGTTGAGAATCGACTGAGTTATGAAGGATTCACGTTTTTCCGGGGAGGCTTATCGTTTTTTTCCAGCGCTGGTTCTTTATTCCGACAGATTTAGGGTTTGCTGAGGTTGAAGGCGACTTTAAGGGACAACTGGTGACGTGGTCGGATGATACTGGTCAGAGAAGAATATCTTCTCTCTCTTATGGTCAACGCCTGACGCTCCTTCAATTGGTTGTCGATCAGTAAATGGCTGGAAGGAAGGTCCATGGGCCCCATTTGTCCAATGTAGCGGTTGAGAGAATGTGAAACACAGGGCTGTGATTGGCTGCATGTATTCACGTGGGGCCCCCTTTCTGCAAAAGCTCATTTGAAAGCAAATGGTTGTCATTCTGCGATTGGTGGAAAGAGAAAGGCTGTGGGACCACCAGCATTCAAAGAACCGTTGTGTGCTCTTCTTGCTGTCGTCTTCCTATTGGCCAGCTGTCCCTCACGCGAATTCTCCTTTTTACAGCCGTTGATCAGCGCAAAATCTGGACCGTTGGATTATAATGTGTGTTTTCTCAACTGTTTTCTCATTGGTCAGCCGCCATATACGTGGATCATGCTCTCCAAGCCCTTGGATCCTATTCTCTTTGTCCGTTAGATCAAATCTGATGCTCTATCCTGATTGGCTGCGATTTTTTCACAAGGATCATGGTTCTTTTGAAGATTTTTTAAGACTAATGAATTTTTTCTTGGCATTTTCGTTAAATACGGGTATTTTCTTATCAGTTTCTCAACGAGACTAACGAGATAACGCCCGAACGAAATTGCGAAAATTATTTTTATTAGTCTCGGATTTATTCCTTTTTATTGGGGTTCTCGTTTATTGATGTCGCGCAACGTTTGCTATCGATCACTGACGGGTTAGCTTTATTATCCGGTTAATTACTCAGCTTTCTCGTTATATCTCACGGTTTTATTTTTAGTGGATGCAGCGCTGTCGTCAACTAACCGGATTAACTGGAATCTCAGTTAAATATTGGAATTTATCCGATTAAATCTCTCGGATGACCGTTTATTGAAGAAATTTGGCAGTTTATTTTATTTCGCATCCAACCTCAGTCACACAAATTATTCACAACTGTCAGCATCCGGCTTCCGGTTTTTCGCGAGATTGTCCGATTTCAAGATTGTTTATCCGGTTTCTCTAGGCAACCGATCGCGACGGTTCGACTCTCCGCATCTCATTTTTACGCTTCCGACTTGATGTTTTTGGAGAGATTTAGAGAAATAGGAGGAATTATTATGGAACTGGATATCGGGTCGATTATCAGAAGTTAGAGCATGTTCGATGTTTGACTGGTTTATCTGATTCAGTTTGTTGCGGTCATGACTCCGAGATGTAGCATTTTCTCAGTATTGTACCCGACCGTGTGAACCGAGTGAGCAGAACACTTGGATCTCGAACTGGAGCAACGAGAACAGAAGAAGCTTATTCAGAGGGGGAATCTCTACATTAGATTGTCTCCGGTTTATCAGTTTCTCATTGAAGATGTACGACAGAGCGATTCTTCAGCAGTTGAACAGATTTGAAAGCATCAGTCAAGGGGGAAATTGTTGGAACAAAAATCCATGTGACTGACGCCATCAAATCTGTTTACCGAAGCATTCGGCTGAAGAATCCATGTGAATTGATTCAGACACGCGGGTTGTGATGCTCGAGGCTTGCGAGATTGGACCGAAGACCGTTTTCCGGAAAAGTCAACCGTTCGGGTCAACGGTCAACGTAAAAGTCAACGGAAGATCGGTTCGAGCGAGTCAAGCTTCGGATTAATTTAATCAGCTTTGATTTAATTATCAATTTATGTTATTTACTTTACTTGTAATTTTCAGTATTGTTATGTTTTTCTGTTGTTAGTCACCCTCACTATATATAGTGAGGGTGCCCATTACAAGCAAAGGAGTCTCTCCGAATGTGGAGATGATGAATTTCTTGTAGAGTGTGAGATTTCCATTCTAGAGAGAGAGTGAGTCATGGATTCTAGAGAGAGAGTGTGTTCTTCATGATTCATTGATTGTAATCTTTCGATTAATGAATTCATTCGATTGTTCATCATCTTTCTTGTTTATTATTCATGATTCATCATCATCATCTTCTTCATTTGTTTTGAGTTTTCTCATCCGAACCATGTTCTTGCTCAAGATCGAGATTCTCGTAGTGAAAATCGGTCCTAACACAGATGTGGCTCAGTCACTTCTAACATCTTCTGCCATCTTCTAACCTTCTCTTTAAACTACTTTTTCATAAAAAACATTTTAAACAGTTAAAAAAACGTTTCTAAACAGTTTTTTTTTAAACATTTTTTTAGTTAAAAAAAAACACTTTTTTAAAAGGTTTTTTAATATTAAAAAAAATAATTTTTTTATACAATTTTTAAAAAACGTTTTTAAACAGTTTTTTTTGTAAAACGTTTTAAACAGTAATTTAAAAAAATATTTTTTAAACATTTATTTTAAATTTTTTTAATATTGTTCAAAAATGTTTTTTAAATTGCTTTTATATAACTTTTTTTTGTAAATTATATAGAAAGAAAATCTATTGGTTAAAATATACAGAAAGAAAATCAAAAGGTTTGAATGGTAATTATCTATAAATTTAAAAAACGGGAGTTGTTATATAGACACCCAAGGTTTTACTAAATTCACCCATTTCCTACGGTCGTTTTGGTTGAAACTGTCGTTTCAAGGTCGTTTCAGTTGAAACGGCCGCCACGTGTCGCGACGACGAAATCTTAAAATTCAGGGGGCCCCCCTTTATATTGACCGTTTCAAGGTCGTTTTGGTTGAAACTGCAAGGTCGTTTCACTTGAAACGACCGTTTGGTTTTGGTGTTTTTAGTAAAATCATCGGGTGGATATAACAGGAGCCTTATTTAAATTTCAGCAGTCTGCAGAAGTTAAAAACAAACCATTTTTTAATGATCTATAAATTTAAAAAACGGTTTATTTAAATTTCAGCAGTCTGCAGAAGTTAAAAACAAACACTCTTCTTCTTACAGACTGCAGACGTTTAGTCCACCTCTTCTTCTACAGATGTCTGCAGATGTGGTTCGCAGACTGCAGACATTTTACCTCTTAAAAAACAAACAGCACCTTAGTGACCGGTGATTGCACTTAACACTGCCTTTGTGGGTCGACTACTAATTGGGTTCCCATATTCCTATTCGAAGATTTCTTGCCGTTTTTTAATACGAATATTCCATCGAAACACTAAACGAATTGCCTATTCTTTCAGATGGCTAATCCTCCTGCAAACAACGAGGTTTTCCAGCTCAAGTCTCTCCTTGAGAAGAAAAAACTTGATGACACCAACTTCCTCGATTGGCATCGAAATCTAAAAATTATCCTGTAGATGGCCAACAAACAACATGTGTTGGAGGCCGAGGTGCCCGAAGCACCCGAAAATAATACTGCGGCTGCTCGCGCTGCTCATGAGGCACTGAGAAAGGATGCCAACTCAGTTACGTGCCTCACGCTGGCGACCATGTCTACTGAAATTCAGAAGAGCATGGTTGACAGGACATCGTTTTAGATGATCGTGGAACTTAAGGGCATGTTTAAACCCAGGCCCGGCAGGAACGCTACGAAACCGTTTTCAGGCTCATCACCTGTCAAATAGCTGATGGTAGTCCTATCAGCGCCCATGTCCTAAAGATGAAGGGCTACATCGACCGACTTGCGAAGCTCGATTACGTCATTCCTCAGGAAATGGCGACGGATTTGATCCTCCACTCTCTTTCCAGCGCGTTCACTCCCTTCCGGATCAATTTAGTTATGAACAGCCTAGTTAAGACAGTGACCGAGCTTCACGATATGTTGAAGACTGCTGAGACTAATTTTCTTAACGGTACCAACAACAAAGGAAAGTCGAATAATGTGCTCGCCATCTGATCCAGAGGTGTCAAGAAACCTGAGGTTTAGAGGAAACCTGGGAAAAGGAAGAAGGGCAAGGGTGCTGCTGCTAGAGGTTCTAGTAGCACCGGAAAGGGCAAGTCAAGGCTTCGAAGACACCGCCGCAAGCTGCACGCCAGTGCTTTGAATGCAACAAGATGGGGCACTGGAAGAGAAACTACCCTGAATATCTTGCCAAGGTGAAGAAGGCCGATGCAGGCGCTTCGGGAGGTATATATTAGTTACCTCATGTTATAAACCACTTCATTTGATCCTTCAAAATATATGCTTGACATACTTTACATTTTGTAGGAACGTGAAGTCGTAGAAAGCAAAGAACCAAGAAGACATGACATCTTTGCATGATTGCAAACTTTGAATAAAGATCATGTCGTATTTTGAATTCTTGGTAGTATCTTTAAAACAACTTGCTTGTTTTCCCTGGCGGGGTCCACGATGATACAATTTTTGCTTTTGGTTTGAATCTCGAATGCACTAAAGTTTCTGTTTTAAACTTGATTGATATGCATGGTTTTTTCTACAATTATAATTGTTTCACTTGGTTGGTAGATAAGATTCAAACATATATAACATGACTCTAAGCCTGGTGCTATTAATTTAATGATCATGAGACTAGCCTAGATGCAAAGAAAGAGCAATTTTTCTTTCTAAATCCATTAAGGCCATGACGTCTCTTATTCTCTTGTACTTGTTACAACAGGAATAATCAACCTACCTTGATTCCTTAAACCATAAGTTTTTGAATTGCGTAGCTTGAGAGATCATTAAATCAAGTTGAACTTTTATGAAATCACTTGCTTGATTTCGTCAATACAAACAATAGGTCCTTTGCTGAGTTCAGATGCGTGTTTGTATAAAGTTTAAACCACCATTGCTACTTATGTAACACAATCACCTATTTGATTATGTTATATGAATTCACTAAGTCTTGTGCACATGACCATGATGGTCATGAATGAATATATACGTAAAACACCTTGAAAGTCAAAGAATACAACTGGTTTGTACTCACATGTGTTAAATTCGTGCTAAGCACCTGTTGCTTACATTATGAGTTTTTGGTTTCAAGCTTGAAAGCAAATAAACACATGACTTATGACATGCCTATGGCTGCCGTTCACACCTTATATCCACGAATCATTTCCTCACCAAACACTTGCGACTCAAAATTGGTTCCAAGAGGAAGTCTTGGGGGAGACCAAAATTTGAGTTTTGCACGTCCACTTTGCGACATGGACATTTAAATTCCTTATCAAAGAAATTTGATTTCTATGGGAAGTACTGGACAGTGCGCTGTGATTCTTGTAATTATTCAAGACTCGTTAACGAACATCTTTTCACAACAAGTGGTTGTTGCTAAAATGAAAACATGTTGGCATTTTAAATGACTAATAATTCCAAATGGAACTAGATGTTGATTTTACTTGTCTAAAATCTTCCATTAATGGTTGGTCATTGGATTGAATTGTCAATCCTAAATCAGACTCGGTACTCTGATAGAATAATCATAGCACACAACACCTTTCAAACACAAAGATGATTGTATCTAGCATACCATAAAACTTTGGCAGTTTGATTTCATCTTGCTATCTCATGTATGTGACATGACAATTGGACATTGATTAATTTAGATTCATATTGTGTTTATGAACTAAAGAATTCGTTTTGGAAAATGAAGAATTTTTGCTAAGAGTTCTCTTGCAAAACAAATATCCTAACGGTTTGAAAGAGGATGATTTTAAGAATGCATCGTCTACATAAAGCAAGTGGGAGCATCATCACCAATCCTTATCAGGATAACGATTGAATGTTGATCCGATGTTCATTCAAGTTTACTGATTTAAACTTGCAATGAAGCCTCAAACTTATCTCCAAGTTTCAAGAGTCACCCAAAATTGAAAACATCTCAGGAATGGCATCCTCATATATATATTCAATTTCTTAAAACAAGTCGTGTCATACTAGTTGTGAAACGAGATCTATCCAACATAAGGATGTTGCATGAGTGTCACTGTAAAGAGTTACACAAATGACACAAGCTGGAAAACCATATCATCTCAACTCGCCTTGGTGACGACGAATGTTTATGATGAGTACTCGAGTATACTCACTGAACAACTAGCCACCTTAAGTGAAGTTTTGAATCATGAATGTAAGGGTATATTCAAAGAAGGTTAATTTGATTATGTTGATAATCAATTAACATGCCATTGTGATAAAACAATAATCCATGTGAATACCAAGGGCACAAGTTTTATCACACATTCAAATTCACATAAAGTACTTTTGCTGTTCATGAGAAACACCAAAACTAATGAAACAACTTAAACGGGCAAAACCAAAACACAACAAAGAACTTAGCATGAGAATTCACAATTCCATTGATCAAGTTTGATAAAAAAAGCTAATACTATTATGTATTACCTGAATTCTACGCTACATTGATGTTCTACTTTAGTGTTGGGATGTCGAACTCTAACGTTTGCACCAAATCATTCAATCTGTTCTAAAGGGTCAGATGCAGATTTCGAATTCTGCAAAACGTGTTCGAATTTTATACGTTTTAAACATCCATGATATTTTCTGAAATATTCTAAAAACGTTCGTAGTCGATCTAATTTGTGGGAACAAAATTGATCTATGACTATTCTGACTCTGGACTCAAACAGTTGACTCTCCAGACTCACAGACCTCATTAGGGAATGACGTTGTGACGTAACTCTTATCAAATTGTCTTCTTGGATTTAACATAAGATGAATTTGATTGAATGGTATACTCAATAGCGTCCTTTGACTTGAGATACATGTGCTACCTCCCATTTGTCAAAGACTGTTCTTTGATTGTAGTCTAACGATGTCGCGTAAATGCCAGTAATAAGGGCTACTTTTGGGAATGGATCTGAAGCTTAGTGGGAGTTGTATGTAGTCAAGATGGGATTCTGTACTCTTGCACTAATAATGCAACAACTAGACATCGTGGGCCCTCTCGTGAGTTCCAAGTGTTAAGTGTAAGGCCTTACCCAAACTTACTGTGTGTTATTTTGGATCACTTCGAACTAATACACGAGAAATAGAATGATTGAACATTAAAGAGGATGAATTAAATCCATGTCTCTTGTTCAATTGAAGTCTTATACGGAAAGGAACTAATGACTTGGGATTACCATAAGTCAAAACCGCAACGCAAGTTTGTTGATATACCTTGGTTACTGACTTGAAGCGTCATAAATGGTTGGGACAGCCAAGTATAGCTAGAGCACCTCTGGCTGTTTCTTCTAATGTTGTCAAATTCTGTCCAAGTCGGAGATTGTTGGATATTAGATGTCCAGACCCGACAACATCAAGAACCCAACCCGGTTAGACCCGTAAAAAGTTACACTGAGGGCAACGAGATATAAATCCGCTTACTTGGTTAACCGGTACATCACAAAAATACGTAATTAATAAATGTTTATTCATGATTAATAAACACATAGTTAATTACGAATAATTATCCTTGCGATAATAAACGGAGAATTAAGCCTTTTTGATTTATCGATTAAACGTTTGTGGTGAATATAATAAATCAAATAAGTGTTTATTTGAATTTATTAGTTCTCGGGTTTACGACTCTTGTATTAATAAACTTGTTTTATTGATTTAAAAACAATGATGGTTCGATTCGATTAAAGAGAATTAAGGAGGGGCTAGAAACGGAAATTAGTTGCTTATAAATAAGCAACTAGGGATTAGGGTTTAGGTTCCTAATCCCTTGCGCCTGTAAGAGCCGTCGCCTCCCTCCCCACGATTTCTCTCCCTCTCGTAATTCTCGACGCAACCAACCTCTTCATTATAGGAGCTTCATCGGTTAAAGATTGCTAATCGTTTCTTGCAAACGATGATCGACGAATCGTCATCATCATCATCCGAGAAGACCTCCGCCGTCGCCGTCCTCTTGACCACCGCCGCCGTCCCCCTAACCACCGCCACCGCCCATTGGCCGTCGCCACCGCCGTCGCCCCTTTCTTGGGCCGCTGCCATTCAAACCCTAGGTCACCGTCGCGACCTAGCGTATCTCCGTTTCGTGCGACACCAAAACCACTCGGCTTAATCGTCGTTTTTACAATATAGCGGATGCGAGCTTTGTCGCCGTCATCGTTTAAATCGCTCCGGCTAAAACCCTAGTCGTCATTTCTGTCTTGATTCGTTGGTGCTCACTAGTCGCCACCATAAACCGAATCGTTGCCATTTCCACCGAATCGATTTAAGATGCCTTCTTGCGATTTGCAAGACGTTTGGATCCGAACGTCGTATTGGTTATTCCGTGAAAACCCTAGCGTCATCACGTTGTCCCTCGGTGTCTCTAATGTTTGTTAGTTCACTATGAAGGTATATCTAAACTCCGTTTTAGTTTAGATTATTTAATTTCGATAAATGTAATCGTTTGTATTTTCGCATTAACCGGTTTAACGCAAAATTGTGTTTGCGTGATAATTTTGTGGTGATCGTGATCCTGTTGACACGATTTCGAGACCAACGGTTTACGCGTCTAAAATTAGTAAATTTATTTATTCCGCTGCGTAAACGGATTACCGGTTTAATACGTTTTAACTCTTAATTTCCTAAAACCGATCAGTAATGTTTTAATCAACCTAAAAGTTTTTTTGTGTGGTCACCGGGCACCCGTATACCACTGTCCGAATCCCAACAAACCCGAAGCCCCGAAACAAGAAAAATCTCCATAAAAGCCGTCTAAGATTGAGAACGTTCCCTTTAGACCATTGACCCAAGATCATGACATCGTACGCAAAAAGGAGATGAGAAATGTGAGGTCCCTCATTTGGAAGCTTCAAAGGATGAAAAATACCCATACAAACCGCCTTAGAAAGGATTCAATGCAACGCCTCCATAGCTATAATCAAAAGTGTGATACTTCGTCCAAAAACCAGGTCAAACCTCCTTACTCTGACTTTCAATTTAGTATTTATGTGCCTTATTTTTGTAATTAAACTGTGAAATTACTAAGTTAAACTGATTACTGACAACTGGTAACTGATAAACGACGACGCAAATAAATCCCGCGTTTGTACCGGAAACATATGCCCGTAAAATATGAGAGTTCCCATATGATGAATATGGAACTTCAAAAAAAAAACTTAATATAAAAATTAGACTTTTTATATTTTATCCAAAAACTGATGTCACAAAATGTTAAGCGATTAAAATATTTAAAACAACTTGGTTTTAAATGATTATGACAATCGAGCTTAAAACTGAAGCGGAACAACGAAATAAAATTTGTTACCAACCCCGCGTATGTAAAACTGTGTATTAAATATATTGTCTGAAAAACCGAAATAATCAATTCACCTTAAACATTTTTATGAACTAAAAATATGATAAAAACCATTCCGTTGTCAAGACTTAACCAAAAAATTGAGAACCGACGACCCGTTCGGGCCCAGTTCGGCCCAAAACAATCCAAACGAACCCGAGACTCAACCCGGTAACCTGACACGACCCACGGAGTATTCGACCCAACCCGCGGCCCAACCGGCCTGGGCCGAACCCAGCGCCACTTCTTCCTTCGGCCCAAACCACGAAGCCCGACCTGCCTCCCTTGTTATTTCTTTTGGGCTTCGGCCCAACCCACAAATAATTGAGTTAATGATGCTTGGCGCATAATTTTTATAAATGAAGCCCACTACAACTTTTATAAAATCTCTAGCCCATTAACTTTTATAAAATCACGTACCACCTTTGTAGTTTTAATATAATTGGGTTTTATTTATAAAAGTTTTGATTTTTAAAAACCACTAACCATCTCATATTTTATAAAACCTACACTACATCCCAAAGCATTTTATAAAAACATGGCACCTTTTATAAAAAGGAAATCACCTACAAGTCAAGTAATTAACTTGGTTGATTATAAGGCAACATCTCCCCCTCTACTCCCTAACCTAAGACATCTAATATCTATTAGTTGGCATGTACTTTTGTATGGGGGATTAAACCTTTGACTTGGGTGTATTAACCAAAAACCATCATATAAGTACTAGACCTCACCTCACCATCCATCACACCACAACCATTTTCTCATCCCCCACTCTCCCTAGTTCGACCGAGAGCTCCCCCAGCCTCCCTGTCGTCGCCGCTTGGCCACCGCCGGCCACCTCCACAACCGTCGCTGTCCGCCGGAACCACCACCAAAGTCGCCGCCCACCGCCCTCCTTCACGGCACCACTCACAACTCCACTTGTGAGTCTCCTAACTCTCTTCTTTCACCTATAATTTCTACATGATAAAACACCCAAGAAAATCCTACCAAGTCTTGACAACATCTCTAAATTTCTACAACTTTTTATTTTTGTTAAAACAACTAATGAGGCTAGATTATTAACCTCTTGGAATCTAAACACATTTTGGTGCATTTGATGCTTAAAGATAACCAAAATGTGGGTGAAACACACCTAGAAATCTATTGAAAGTATGGGTATGCACCAAGATCACCATCTCTTGTTCTTATGTTATTATATATATATACAATGGAAATTGAAGTTGAATAGTTAATTTTTTAGGTTTTAAACTTTGGCCACAATAGTTTATAACATTTACATTTTTAACCTTGAACTTTACATTTCTTTATTTATAGTTTGGCCACTAGACTTTGGCATATTGACAAGTAAACTTTTTCTTATTCAAAGTTTTGCCATCAGACTTTGGCATGTTGAGGTTTTTCTACCCTAAACTTTAACATTTTATTTTTTTACAAAATAGTAAACTTTAGGTTTTCATAGTTTAGCCACATATGTTTCATACTTTTACGTTTTCTACCCTCTAACTTTTAAGGTTTTTTTTTTTTTTTTTTGTTTTAAGTTTTGTGGTCTTTTACTTTGGCCACAAAACTTTTAATTTTTATACTTTCGTTTGTTAATATACTTTTATAGTTTTATATTTTCACCACGAGACTATTAGACTTTTACGTTTTATATCTCTTAACTTTTTAACTTTTGTTTTTTTATTAAACTACTTTTATTTTTTAGTATACTTTTAGAGGTTTTGACTTTGAGGACGACTTTTATAGTTTTATACTTCGACGACACAACTTTTAGACTTTGACTTTTTATTCCCCTAATTTTATTTTTTTACAAAATAGTAAACTTTAGGTTTTCATAGTTTAGCCACATATGTTTCATACTTTTACGTTTTCTACCCTCTAACTTTTAAGGTTTTTTTTTGTTTTAAGTTTTGTGGTCTTTTACTTTGGCCACAAAACTTTTAATTTTTATACTTTCGTTTGTTAATATACTTTTATAGTTTTATATTTTCACCACGAGACTATTAGACTTTTACGTTTTATATCTCTTAACTTTTTAACTTTTGTTTTTTATTAAACTACTTTTATTTTTTAGTATACTTTTAGAGGTTTTGACTTTGAGGACGACTTTTATAGTTTTATACTTCGACGACACAACTTTTAGACTTTGACTTTTTATTCCCCTAAAACTTCTTACTTTGATTCTTTTAGTATACTAGCTTTTTAATAGTTTTTATACTTTGACGACACAACTTTTAGACTTTGACGTTTTATTCCCCTAAAATTTTCTACTTTTGGCTTTTTAGTATAGTAGTTTCATACCTTCATCATGAAACTTTTAGACTTTTATGTTTTATACCCATTAACTTCTCTACTTTTGTTTTATATTATACTTTTAAAGTTTTCGACTTTTGTCAATACTTTTTTATAGTTTTATATTTTCACCACATTAAAACGTTTTTTACTTAAATTGACGGGTAAATGAGTGACCCGTCAGAAAGTGCAGGTGGGTCACAAGATCAAATAAAACTGAACGACACTGTTATTGCAGGCCCGCCGCAACGCGCGGGCGGGTCTGCAACTTGTTTGGATTATTTTCTCATTTGAGAACAAATCCCTAATGGATATTTATCCAAGAATTTACATAAATGGGTTCATGTTCTTGATTTTATTATAAATGATAACCTACAATTATCTTAGTGTTGAAGTTCTAATTTCATAAAATAAAATGACTAACTAAGTGGGTGTTAATTTATGATCATATGCTTAGTTTGTCCTAACACTCTAAGTGTTAGTTGATTTATTTACATTTCATGTTTATAATATTATTGGTCCTAACACTATAAGTGTTGGTAGATTGATCATGGATAATATATTTATGCTAGTTAGACATGTTATATGCTAAGATTTACGATTAGATAAAATGGATCTCTTAACAAGATTAAATGGTTAAAATGGTTACATATGTATTTTATGACATGAATTGGCTAAACTTATAGTAACAAGTAAAGGAACCTATGGAATTTGCTTATTGTGGTAAAATGTAACCTATAAAATCTAACACATTAAAATGTTATAAAAGCCTTGCAAGACAAAAAGAATATTACATGATTTTTACTAAAAGTAGTAAAAATAAAATTTATGTCAAATAATTTATTTGACATAAATACTTGGATTTATTACTAGTTTTTAACCATTTAAAGGCATGTTTTAAATATGAATAAAGTTTCTATAAAAATGCATTAGTAAAATGAATATGTTTTATAAAAATATTTTTATAAAAATAATCAAAAGCCAAGCGTTGACTTTTAAATATTTTTATAACCTTTTACTATTACTTTGATGAATCAAAGTAATTAAAACGAAAATAGGTTGCGTAGTAATAAAACCGAGACCCATACGGCGATATACGCGAAAACGTAAACGTTTGGAATTGTAAATCAAATCACTTATCTTGTTTTCATAAAACAACCTAAAAGTTTATAACAAATAAACTTTTATAAATCCAAGTATCCTCATGCATTATTTTAAATAATGTCTCAAAACTTTTAAATGAAGATGAATATTTCTTGGGTATGAAATATTAAACGATTTCAAAATTATTAGACGTTTCAACTTAACGTGTATCTTTAACTGATTCAAATGATAAATGTGTTAAGATGAAACAAACTTTAAATAATTATTCCGTGAATAATAATTATTTACACAAGTTCTAAGCTATGTTTTATTTACAATTCACCAAGAATTGTTAATCATATTTATTTAATTAAAAATAACTATAACTTACATGGATAACCAATCGAGCTTATGAAAATTATAATAAAAGACTTGATTGGTTTATTAAATGATTATTTTTTTTATTTATTGGACATAAATATGAATCATCGCGTACGTATTTATTTGAACAAATAAATGCTAACTAACGTGTTTTCAAACGAATATAAACGGGATTAAACGCCAAGACTTGCCGGTATCACTTGGGTGACAAATGTTACCCAAATGATTAGACCCTTATGCAACTGCCTTAATATTTATTTAGGACGTTACTTGCTATTATTTCTTTCCGGTCCAATTCATTCACCTGCTGATCAAGTGAGTTTCACGGCCCCTTTTCTTTTAACTGTTTTTATACTATAGGGGGAGAAATCATGAACTGATAAATGTTTTTACTTGATATTATGGTTTTATCTTTTAGCCGTATGACTACTTGTTCTCTTACTGATGCCCAACTATGGTACATTATCGTTATAAACGTTTGTACAACTGTATCCCACCATTAATTGATTTCAATTAGTTCTGTACGAAATGATAGCTAGTGAATAGATCTCTTTGGGTTGATAACCCTGCCCTAATTGGTAGCTCTAATTCTGATCCGAATTTGTCTTGGGGTACACGTAAGTTATTCTGCTCTATTCAGTATCTCTCGGGCGAAATACTATGGGTGGGTAAACCGTTAGTATTTGAAATCAAGGTCCAGGTGAGTTCATACAACCACAACGGTAAACCAATGTAATATTTAAGTATGCCAAACTGTTTTACAAACCTTAAATGTAGAGTCTTAAACATGTGAACCTCACCAACTTTATGTTGACCTTTTAAACTCATGATTTCTCAGGTAATTGAGCAATTATGGAAGACATGCAAATGGGGCCTCATCGTACTATCGGACCTGCTTCTGGGGTCATAGTCCTGACCTATCCTAAATAAACCGTACTATGTTTTTAATATTAAATTAAGACTTTATGCTTTCAAATGTAATGACATTATCATTTACACCACTCTTTCCGCTGCAATGAAATGATGTAATGTTTTTATAACGTTTGAAATTATTAGAATTCGTTCTATGTATCCGTGACTATAATTCCATCTCGCTCACACTTAAACCCGTTGACCGAGGTGTGACAAAAAGATATGGAGAAAATGGATCTCCTTTACGCACCCTTTTAAAGCAATCAAACTCCTTGGTGGGGGGACCCATTCACAAGAACCGAGGATCTATAGGCATTTAGAATCACTTTAACCTATTTTCTATAACGCTCCGGAAAATTCATTTGAAATAGAATTGAATCAATAAAGTCCCACTCCAACGAATCTTAGGGTTTGTTAAAATCACTTTAAAGAACATGTTTCACCTTTGGACATTTTCAACCAAGAAAGCACCTCGTTGATGATGAGAGGCCCATCTACAATGTTCTGTTTCTCCACAAAAGCCATTTGAGTCTTCGATATAATGGAATTCACAACCCCTTTAATTCTGTTGGCAAGAACTTTGGAAATCACCTTCGAATTACAACCTTGGAGAGTGATCGGTCTAAAATCCCCAAAATCTTGAGGGCTTGCAGTTTTGGAAATAAGACATATAAAGGATGATGCACACCCCCTGCTTATAGAACTGTTGAAATAAAAATAATCCATCACTTTTTGAAATCAGCCCCTAATAACATTGAAAGTGACGAACAAAATTGAAAGTGAACCCATTCGGTCCCGGCGCATTGTCTCCACCACAATCCCAAACTGCCTTTTTAATCTCATCCAATAAAAACGGAATAGTGAGGGAATTAGCTTCATCGTCCGATAACCGATTGATGCCAAGACATTGAAACGTTGGCCTACACGAAAACGATGCCCGAAATTTGTCGTTAAAAAAGGAAAATTGGATAACACAGAAAACTCTAGTAAAAAAACTAAAACAAAACTACTTGAACATTATGAATGATTCCGCAAAAAAAAAAAACAAAATCAACCTTAAAAATACACAAGTGTAACAATAAAATACACAATTATTACGCACACTATAATTGTGTGGGACTCCCGTTAAAAATACATGAACATAAGTTCAAAAATTTAAGATTCTATTATCACGCATGTTACTTGTATTTTCACGCATGAAGAAACTCGTAAAAAATCAAGGTTACAACAATCACGCAACGACATATAATTAAAAACACAAAAATAAAATATTCACGCAAAACAGTAAAAACAAAAAAAGAATACAAAAAAATAAAAGTTACGCAATTTTTAACTAACTAACGCAAACAGAAAACTCTTACAATAAGAAAAAAAAACATGAACATAAGTTAAAAAAAGTTTAAAAAAATGACTTTCTATAATCACGCATGTTGTTTTTTATTTTGACGCATGAAGAAACCCGATATAAAACACCTTACCAGCAATCACGCAAAAGATACATAATTAAAAACAAACGATGTGACGTAATCTACCGTCTATTTTAATTAACAAACTTTAAATTGACAAAAATGCCCCTTTCGCGTCCAGAAAGAAAACGCCACGCGTCGAGCCTCTCCTTTCTTCGCACGGAAAAAA
>JBCNJP010000295.1:0-60000 GCA_039602395.1 Deinandra increscens subsp. villosa | reverse complement strand
AAGAATATTGCTTTGTTTACTTTTCCCTGAACATATTATCTTTGATTGCTTAAAACATGATCCAAATATGGTTATTGAGACATTGTTTATGGTCAGTTTTTTTGGGTAATTCCAGAGGTGTTTATGTTCTTTTAGGATGTTTTGGTCTCTTTGTTTTCTTTTCTTGGGAGATATTTTCTCGGATTTGTTTGAACATGATCCAAATATTGTGATTCAGAAGCTGTTTATGCTCTATTTTTGTTACTGAAACTTTTAAAATGGATCTTTGTTTTAGACTTTAGTTTGTTTGATTTATTTGAACATGATCCAAATATGGTGATTCCTTATGTTCTTTTAGGATGTTTGGGTCTCTTTGTTTTCTTTTCTTGGGAGATATTTTCTCGGATTTGTTTGAACATGATCCAAATATTGTGATTCAGAAGCTGTTTATGCTCTATTTTTGTTACTGAAACTTTTAAAATGGATCTTTGTTTTAGACTTTAGTTTGTTTGATTTATTTGAACATGATCCAAATATGGTGATTCCTTATGTTCTTTTAGGATGTTTTGGTCTCTTTGTTTTCTTTTCTTGGGAGATATTTTCTCGGATTTGTTTGAACATGATCCAAATATTGTGATTCAGAGGCTGTTTATGCTCTATTTTTGTTACTGAAACTTTTAAAATGAATCTTTGTTTTAGCCTTTAGTTTGTTTGATTTATTTGAACATGATCCAAATATGGTGATTCCCAAATTATTTTGCTCTATTTTTTAAAATTATTCTTAGGGTGCTTATGTTTTAGATTTAGTTACTTAGTTTGCTTTATTTTGACCATGCCATCCCTTTTTTTGTAGGAATCTGTTGTTCCGTGTTGCATGATACACTGAAGGTTTCCAAGTATGCTTTGTTGGTTATTTTATTTTATTTAGCGTTCTTTTGATTTTCTTTTGCTGATCATATAAGTGCATATACAGGTTGTGTTATTCGTCGGTGTAGCTGTGCTCTTTGTGAGTTTCCCTTCTTCTAATTGTTTTTTATATCCTTCTTTCAAATGTGTGAAATAAATGTTTGCTGTCACTTAGGTAGTAGTGTGATCTGTTATAAGGGTGTTTCTAATTTTTTTTGGGTAGAGTTATCATTGTGTTAACAGTTTGTTTAAACTATTATGGCTGGTTATTATGTAACTGTTATATTTAAGTATTATATCTATATAGGTATATTTGCTTTTGTATGACTCCAAATGGTTATTATGTAAGTAATATTATAAAAGTGTTTATTATATGTAAGTATTATATATTACTATGTATATGTGTATATCTTTACATGATTATTTACTATGTAAGTAATATTATATACGTATTTATCATATATGTAAGTATTATATTACTATGTATATATATATATATGTACATGTGTATTTATTTTTCCACGGCTCCTATTACATGGCCGCAGTTTATAGGCATGCCTGTTACTCCTATAACGGACAGCAAACCGCGTGTGCCTGTGAACCCAAATTCCGCCCTAGCTGCTGGTGGTTCGTCTTCACGTGCCAGGCCTGCTGTTCCTCATGTTGGTGAAGTCTCGGATTTGATACATACTCAGCACGTTGCTGATGTTTCTGCGTCGTTGCCCTCTACCTCGACTGCTGTATCTTCTTTCGATTCTCAGCAGATTGGTTCTCTCAGCAGCCTTATTACTCCTGCACCCCCTACACATACCTGTCCATCTATTTTGCGCCAGCCTCATCAGTGTACATCCTCATTATTGTCTCTTGCTACTCCTCTCACACATAGACATACACATATCTCTGCTATGACTTCATCATTGTCATTGCCTGCGCATACGTCTATGCCAACTCTCAGTAACGCCTCATTACGTACACGTGCACGGAAAAGAGCCACTGCCATTGCCGTTGCGTCTAACACGTATGGCAATGCGAATGTCGCGCATCCGGATGTTCAGAGTATTTCGTCATCACAGGCAGCTGCTATTCCTATCACTCGCAAACGCGCACGTACATCTGCTATAACCTCTTTAGCCTCATCCCCTACGCATACATCTTTGGAGGGTCTGAGTGACATCTCACTGCGCACAGATACTTCTTCTTCACGTTCTACAAATGATGAACCTGTTACACCAGTTGTTCCTTCCAGGAGGCGTGGTCGCAGGACAGTATCTAATTCCTCTTTGGCATCTTCTATCTACTACTCCTACAAATGCTTATGTAGACCTGGGGCCCTGTGACCAGGTGTGTGAGTTCTGCCATGCCACCTTCTGGTATGCAGAACGCCTGCTGTCTACGCCACGTGGCATGCGTCCTAGGTATACCATTTGTTGTAGGAATGGAGCTGTTAAATTAAAATATCCAATCAACCCTCCTGCCGAAATTAGGAGACTTTTCCAGGATCGCAATTTCGTACTAAGTGCACGTGCCTATAACTCTATGTTTGCCATGACTTCGTTTGGTGCTAAAATAGATAAATCCGTCAATGATGGAAAGGGCCCTCCTATATTTAAAGTCGGAGGTCAGGTATCTCACTGGATAGGTTCGTTATGCCCTGACTCTAGCACGAAACCATCTTTTCTGCAGCTGTATATATATGACACTGCTAATGAGGTCTCAAACAGACTTGGCCATTTTTCAGAACAGCGCAGGCAAAAGTTGTCATCGGCAACTGTTAATGATCTTATAAATGTGCTCAATCGCTGTAATTCTTTGGTGAGGTTATTCAGGACTGCGAAGGATATGTGTCAGTCAGACTCGACGCCCGAGTTTAGTGTGCGGTTGTTCTATTCAGCTGGTGTTCACCCATATCAGCTGCCTGCTGATGGAACCCTTGGGGCTATTGTCTATGACAATGACCCTACCGCACAAGATTTTGACATTATTGTTCGCACAAAGGCTGGTTGTCGCCAGCGTGTTAATCATCTTCATCCATCGTATATGTCCCTTCAGTACCCCCTGTTATTTCCATTTGGCGAAACTGGATGGTGTAAAGAGTTAAAACAGCGTGTCCCTCCTCCAAGAACAGAGGACTCACCAACAGCCTCCTCTACAAATTCTCCTCCTGTAGAAACAAATACACGTGTATCAATGAATATGTATTATAGTTATCAAATTCATGACCGGCTGGGTGTTTACACGATAGCACTTCATGGTGCTAAACTTTTTCAACAGTATTTGGTCGATGCATACATTGCTATAGAGCGTAACAGATTAGATTATTTTGCGCAGAATCAGAATGATCTAAGAACAGACATCCTGCGAGGCGTGGAAGATGCAATTGGCAGGGGTGACACTCATGGCCGTAACATTGGTAAAAGAATTATTCTTCCTTCTTCTTTTACGGGTGGGCCAAGGTACATGTATAAACATTACCAAGATGCTCTTGCCATTTGTAGGGTTCATGGTAACCCACAATATTTCATCACATTTACATGTAATGCCAATTGGCCTGAGATACAGAGGGAGTTAAACAAGACACCTTTACTTTCGGCCCAAGATCGTGCTGATTTGATTGCAAGGGTTTTTGAGATGAAAGTTGATTCCTTCATTTTATTTCTAAAAGAGGAGAGGCCTTTTGGTGTTGTGGCAGCAGGTACTTATATTTTCCTTACTTTGTTTGTGATTCCGTATTCATTCAAGCCTGACCAGTGGCTTTGTTAATTTCTTTCAGATTTATACACAATAGAATTCCAAAAAAGGGGTCTCCCACATTGTCATACCCTTTTATGGGTGACAGAACAATTTAGGGTTCGGGATGCTGAGCAAATTGATTCTTTCATCTGTGCCGAGTTTCCGGATAAGGATTCAGACCCACTTTTGCACCGCATTGTGGCTGACACTATGGTTCACGGCCCATGTGGATTATTAAATAACGGCGCTTCCTGCATGCATGGGGGCACGTGTTATAAGAATTTCCCAAAGCCGTATGAAAGTGTAACAAGGATTGACGATAAAGGCCGTGCATTTTATAGGCGTAGACAGAATAGCCAGAAGGTTCAAAAGGGTAGGGCAATAGTTGATTGTGGGTACGTTGTTCCATACAATAAGGATCTATCATTGCGCTTCCGAGCACACATAAATGTAGAGCACTGTGGCCGGAGTATGATGATTAAATACTTATTTAAGTATATTTCTAAAGGGCCAGATCGTGTCAAATACTCCGTAGGATCCGGGGGACATGGCAATGAAATTGGATCATCATCCGCCACTGATGATACAATTGATGAGATAAAAAACTTTGTTGATGGTCGTTTTATTTGCCCACATGAGGCAGCCTGGAGAATATTAAATTTTCCTATACACCATAGAGATCCGGCTGTTCAGGCTCTTTGCGTTCATCTTCCTAACCAACAGAATCTGACTTTTAGGGAGCAATCCTCTCTCCAAGAAATTGTTGACAACCCAGCAGGGAGGAGGACTACGTTGACTGAGTGGTTGCACTGTAACAATACAGATCCTGCCGGCCGACATCTGCGGTACGTTGACTACTTAAAACGATACAGATGGGACCTTAGGCATAAAACTTGGATTCGTCGCACATCACGAAAGAAGGCAAGTATTGGTAGACTGGTGTATGTGCATCCTACCAGTGGTGAATTGTTTTATCTTAGGATGCTTCTGAATCACAAGACTGGATGCAGGTCTTTTAATGATATCAAGACTGTATCAGGTCTAATTCACCCAACCTACCGTGCTGCCTGCGAAGCTATGGGCTTAATTGGGGATGATACAGAATGGGCTCTAACATTTGAAGAGGCAGTGCTTTGGGCAACAGCTAGAGAATTAAGGTTCCTTTTCGTGCAGATGCTACTATTTTGTGAGATTTCAAATCCTTTGGTACTTTGGACTCAACATTGGGATTCAATGAGTGATGACATTATCCAGCGTATTACTAATGAAACAAATGTTGACCCCAAGTCTATACCAACTGGTGATGTTCAGCAGCAGATCTTATATGAGCTTGAAAAATTACTTAACACCAGCTCATGTTATTCAACGCTTTCAAATTATGGTCTTCTTATGCCTGAGGGAGATCTTTTGAAGCTAATTAACAACCGGTTGCTCATGGAAGAAAGGTGTTATGATAGAGAGTCTCTTGGATTAGAACATGAGAGATGTAGAGCCTCAATGCATCCAAAGCAACTACAGATATATGACTTGGTTATGCAGTCATACCACAGCAAAAAACAGGTGCTGCTTTTTATTTATGGGCATGGGGGCACAGGAAAAACCTTTTTGTGGAGCACCATTATTAGTGCAATCAGATCAGCCGGTGACATTGTCTTGGCAGTGGCTGGATCAGAGATTGCATCGCTTCTATTACCCTCAGGGCGCACTGCACACTCAAGATTTCAAATACCAATTGATATAACTGATGAGAGTGTGTGCAATATGACAAAGGGTAGTCCTCTGGCAGGCCTCCTTCGTGAGGCATCTTTAATCATATGGGATGAAGCCCCTATGACAGACCGACGGTGTTTTGAGTGTTTAGATAGGACACTTCAGGACATACTTGATAAAAAGGGCGTACCTTTTGGTGGCAAGTCTGTTCTCCTTAGTGGTGATTTCAGGCAGACGCTCCCAATCAAGAAGCGTGCTGGAAAGGCAAAGGTCATTGCATCCTCTTTACCAAAATCATACCTCTGGCCCCATTTTAGGCTTATCAAGTTGACACAAAACATGAGGCTGCTAAGGCATGGAGTACCAGCTGAAGAGAGGGAGTCAATAGGGCGGTTTTCACAGTGGCTGGTGGATGTAGGTGATGGCAGGCTAGGGACAAGGATGGCAACATCGAGTATAGAATACAGAGATGTTGTAATACCACGGGAGCATTTGATAGATGGTGGTGATGATCCACTCCTACAGTTAATAAGATTTATATATGATGATGCCACCTTAGCTGCTCCAACAGCTATTAACCTATCTGATAAAGTAATAGTCTGTCCCAAAAATATCACAGCCAATGAGATTAATAAAAAGGTATTGCACATCTCTCCAGGTGCCATCTCAACTTATTTAAGCACGGATTCGATAACTCCTAGAGCAAATGATGGTGGTAATAGTGAAATTTTGTACCCCGAGGAATACCTAAATACTCTATCGTTCTCGGGGTTTCCTTCACACTGCCTTGAGCTAAAGGTTAACACCCCAGTCATTCTTCTACGCAACATAAATCAGACATGCGGTATGTGTAACGGTACTCGATTGATTGTCACACAACTACTGCCAAGGGTCATAGAGGCAACAATTATAACAGGAAATTCCATAGGAAATAGAGTGTATATACCAAGGATAACCTTTCTATATGATGATAAAGAACTACCTTTTATCTTTAGAAGGAGGCAATATCCTTTAAGGCTTTGTTACGCAATGACAATTAATAAAAGCCAAGGCCAATCTCTTTCTAAAATAGGTGTTTACCTACCTCAACCTGTATTTGGGCATGGCCAACTTTATGTTGCATTTTCACGGGCTACGTCACCGTCATCTTTGAAAGTCCTCATAGTACCCCAGCAAGGATTGCCAAATAATACAACAAGGAACATTGTTTACTCTGATTTTTTAGAAGAGATAGAAGATAACCAGGTTTTGGCCATAACTT
This sequence comes from Deinandra increscens subsp. villosa, assembly GCA_039602395.1. Taxonomy (NCBI): domain Eukaryota; kingdom Viridiplantae; phylum Streptophyta; class Magnoliopsida; order Asterales; family Asteraceae; genus Deinandra; species Deinandra increscens. Next base: position 53,414 of record JBCNJP010000295.1, on the reverse strand, counting down.
AGGATAAATTATTACTTATTTATATAAAATATAAAAACATAAATTAGTAATAATATAAATACACCTTTTCGTCTTACCTTTGTGGTACTTGGATGATTACTAATATAATGAATTGTACAGGAAACAAATGGAGAATAGCATGAGTGTAGGTAAGATAACTGCTGGTGATGCACCATTTCCCATTCAGGTCAGGGTGCTACATAAGTGGAAACCATATAAGGATGGGGACATCTACAGCTATCTATTAGTAGACAAATCTGTGAGTCTGATAAATAAATATATTATTAGTATTTAAAGTAACATTCATGTATATATATACCTAAATTATTTATAATATTAAATTAAAGGGTAATGGAATCCAAGCCACCTTTGATTTGGATGAAGAGGAAGACATGGATAGGCTCATTGCTGTTTCAAAATGCTATGTTTTAGACAAGTATACATGTAAGTATGCTCTCACAGTGCTGAAGGTTACCCCACACCCGGCTTCAATTAAGGTTGGCAAAAACATTTCTATTGCTGACGTCGAAGATGATGGTAGCATACCAAATTATTACTTCAATTTCTACCCATTTGACCAGCTCTACCTGCGGAAGGATTATCACAAAATATTAACAGGTGTGTCTACAGTTCATGTATAATACATTTATTTTTATGAAATATGCTTCCATAATAATCTTAGATGGCGGTGTTTGATAGAGGATAGTAATATAAATGATAGCTACAGAAACAAACGATTTTGCTTTATTGTCTAGCTGTATATATTATTTAAATTGAATGTTGACCTGCTTTAACTTTCCTTATCTTTATACAGACGTTATAGGTAAAATTGAAGATTTAGAGCATGTGGAGATTAGTGCTGACAACAACCTGGTACGCCTGAAGCTGAAAGGCATGAGGTACGACCAACATATAAGACACACAACCCTCTTATGCTATTTTCACTAGATATTTAAAAAACTTTGATATACAGTGGTGATCCTGTAACCGTTGCGCTTTGGAAAGAGATAGCCTGCACTGTTGATATTCAAAATCTGGCCAGAACCAAGGAACCAGTCATAGCTGCAATTGCAGGCCTAAAGGTCGTGCCTTACAAAGGTAATATAACCACCAAAGTTTGCACCTTTATTATAATTTTAGGGTGTCGTGTATATATAAATGTGAGAGTTATTGAAATATAAAAGAAAGTTTAAAATAACAAACTGATGTTATGACAGAGGGAGTTCAGCTGCAATCTTGCTCAGCCACAAGAGTGTTCCTTAATCCAGATATAGATGTTGCCAAAGAAATGGCTGTCCAGTAAGAATCCAAACCATCCAACAATTACAGAAATATAACCTGTTGCTGATTATTTTTTAAATTTGCAGCTTTAGGGGGACCCCAACACCGGATAGGGTCCGTTTCACACCAAAACTAGCAGATCAGAACAGGGTCACCCTGTCTGCTCTGTGTAAGCAGGATGTGGCCATGCTTGCTGTAAGTGATCATGAACCCTATAAGTATTGAACAACAAAATTGCTTCTTACCCTTAACAATCTTTCCAGCGACAGAGGTGACACCTAATTTTTGCTTAATGGTATTTTTCAGAAAGAAAAGTTCACAGCTGAGGCAACAATTAGACAAATCACAAAGAACCGCAACTGGTTCTTTGTGTCCTGCACTCAATGCAACATTACTTTACAAAAGCAACAAGACGGGTTTGCATGCTCTGAACATGGCAAAGAATACCTCAAATACATGTATGCCAAACTTACTATCTCATACATTTTATGTAGTTGCCTGCGCCTAATTTAAGGTGTGACAAACAGGTATTGTGTGAACTGCATAATAGAAGACACAGACGGCCTAGCAGATGTCACATTGTTTGAGCAAGCTATGGCTGCAATCGTTGGTGTAAGCTGTGCTGATATGGTTCTTACACAAGGACACACAAATCAGATGGAGCTACCTGATGAAATTAAAGCTATCAAAGGAATGAGGAAGATATTTCAGCTAAAGAAATCAGAAAAGGCATTCAAAGATAAACTTCAGTTTGTTGCTAACAGGGTGTTTAATATTAGTGATGGCACTAGCTCTTCTTCTGGTATTGCAGCTAATCCAGATGGGGACAAAACAGGCAGCTCTCATGCAAAGAGGAAACTGCAAGCAGAACTTGGTAATATTTTTAGGTGTTCTTTCACAAGGTTTGCCTAACATGACAAATCATACTAATTTGCAAATTTCAACAGATAATGCGGATGTTGCAGAAAAGAAAGGCAAGGGCGGTGATTCAGAATAATCGATGGTTACATGTGTAGAAGAAGACGTTTTGGATGATCTTTTGTAAGCAGACTATTAGCTATGCTGCGTCGCTGCTTAGTGTGTAGGAAATTATAATTAAGATATGTATATATATGTTTTGTTGTACTTTGTGATGGTATAGGAAACGCCATCTAAAAACAATAGCTTTTGGTAATCATCTATGGCAATATGTAACAACAACTATGTATTGGCGGTTATTGCCTTTTATGCTATGTTGCTTTTATTATTGATAGTTTAAATTTCATATTCTTATAACTAAATCCCATTATCTTGGACGTCGTTTTAAATGGAGTTCCTTCCTAATAACCTTATTTGTTGCCTATTAAATAGATTCCCAAATGTATTCTACAAATATATGTAGAAGTACTATATGTATGGGATCTTACAAGTTATGGTTTATAATGCTTTATAAAATTACATTACAGTTTAAAAAATTTCCCTTTTATTTAATCGCTTTCAAAATTTTCACTGATGGCCAGCCTTTACAACCATTTTCTTTTATGTAATTGCAATTTAGCTTCATGTTTGGATTTGGCCATTATTTCATTTTAGATCCGGAGGAAAAGCCCAAATGCTAACCCAACTCCTGGCCCAGAAGATTATAAGACTTACGCCCAAATTCAAAAAGTCAAACTCTCCGTACTATTTCCATGCTTACTCAGAAGACGGAGGGGCAAGTGGTTGATCAGCCATAACTCTACACAGTTCCATCTTCAATAAACACGCTACCCCCATACCTGATAACATCAACAGGCTCATTCTTCTTCAGCAACCCTCTACAGAGACATTTGCTTCTACACCTGTCAATGGCTAATGAAATGCCGCCGGCTACCGAGCCTGTTCCGCTACAGGTGATCCGACACCATCTTTCAGTTTGCATGCGTTACCTTTCTTCCTCTTTGATTCTTTGCGATTTGTATATGTTAATAATGGATGTTAACTTCTAGCTACAGTTCTTCATTTGCCTACAATATGCTCAACTTTACCCCCTGCTAGCATAATTTCTTGCGCCTCCGGCATCGATTTTTGCCGGATACTGTTCATCGGTTGATCCTGTATGTCAAATATCATGGATTGGCCATGCATGTTTTGTTGTTGCTTTATTTTTCTTCATCGGTTTAGTAGACTCTATATGCCTATTCACAGAAATATGTGTTTTGATCATCTCAATTTGAATATGTTATGGTTTACATTGAGATTGGCATCGATTTTAGCCAGAGGCTGTTCATCTGTTGATTCTATATGTCAAATGTCATGATTGGGCATGTTTTGTTGTTGCTTTATTTTTCTTCATCGGTTTAGTAGACTCTTTATGCGTGTTCACAGAAATATGTGTTTTGATCTTCTCAATTTGAGTATGTTACTAGGTCTCACTGCTCTACCAGTTTGTGTTATATTTCAAATTGGTTTATCACTTACAGATCCGGTAACTTAACTATAAACTGTTTTAATTTTTATAGCAGATGGGTGTACCTATGAGGATTGCAGACGTAACACTAAACAGCACGCCTAGGCCGCTTGAGGTTAGGGTGTTAAATATGTGGAAAACCTTTTGTGCTGACCCAACAATGACTTGCCTTTTGGTAGACAAATATGTAAGCCTTATAAATGCGTAACATCTATTAAGTGCTAAAAACAATAGCTGATATAGATAATATATGCTCTCTGTCGCAGCATGACACTATTCAGGCTATCTTCAAACAGACTGAGTATTCAGAGGTGGGAAAAAAACTGAAAGTTGGCACCGCATACCTGCTAAGCAAATACACTATCACGCTTCCTCCAAAATTTGACAAGGCCTCTCCGCATCCATGTGCACTCAGAATTCAGGGGAATGTAATTGCATACTCTCTAGGGTCAAGGGAGGATATTCCACTCAGGTGCTTTAACTTAGTTCCGAGGTATCATCTAAACAGCAAACCATATACGGATCGGCAACTCATAGGTATCAGTACTTACACATTTGCATTCATTTAAAACTATAATTAATTGACATATTATTTGGATCAAAACCAGATTACATGGGCAGGGTTACCGATCTGGAGGTGGCAGAAATAGATGACAACACGACTGTTTTAAGAATGCAGTTGGAAGCACCTGGGTATGATTTATCACCTGTGTTGGTTTTATTACAGTGTATGATGTACTCATCATCCATATGCAGGTGTCTTCCGGTGACAGTGTCACTGTGGGATCTCATTTATAAAGGACTTGATATCCGACGATTCACTAAGATCGACAGAGAGGTCATCGTCGTCGCCACTGCATTACGCGTTGTCACACGAGGAGGTAACTAAACTAACCAATGCTATGCTTATGTGTTTTGTGAGGTGGCTTTGTAAATAATATTCTGTTGCAGGTGCTATTCGACTGCAATGCACAGGTGGTACGCAAGTGTTTATTGACCCCGGGTCAGTTGCTAGGAATGATATGGCTAGATAGTACGTTTCGCCAATCTTAAACAGCAACACATATAGTAATCCATATTACAGGATCTGCTAACTATTCTTATTACATTAAATGCAGCTTTAGGCTTGCAAGAGGAGAACACCGCCTAAGAAGGCTAGCCGTTCGTCATGTATCAGAGACATACCCGGTGCCAGGCTTACCGGTAACCCAGATATCGACTCTTTATACCGAGACAGAAGACACCCTCTTGGTAAAATCCATTAACATACCACTATCTTTCTTTAGTTCATGTCCAGGTGTTAAACATAAACGCTAAGTTCTATTTTGAAATCAGGATCAAACATACCTGATTGCTTGCAGCGTCATTAAATTGCCCCTGACACAAGAGTGGTACAAAATTACATGTGTAGCCTGCGATGCAATAGTCAACACCCAAAGGCAGCCCCATGGGTGTCCAACACATGGCGATCGGTACCTGCTCTATAGGTATAGTATATATATGCTTATACGAATATAACACAACACGGTTAACATTTATAATAAATGTCAACAGGTACACAGTGAGGTGTACAATGGATGATGACTCTGCAAAAATCAACGTACTTTTGTCAGACGCCTCTTTGATTACCATGACTGGTGTGCGGTGCTTCAACTTGATCACCATAGACGGGTTCACTAATGTCAACATTCTGCCCACTCCTATAGCGAACCTGATTCATACGAAGTGGCTATTGACAGTCAACCAAGGACGCAGGCTGACAGATTCGATGCTGGAGTTTCGAGGAACAGGCGTCTCACCCATACCGATTGCAGTCGTGAAGCCTGGCGAACCAGGTATGTAATATATTTTACAAGAGCTATAAAACAGAATTCATGTTATATAGCAGTAGGTGGCTTTAATATTTTTGGAAGCACCATACATGAGTGGATTACTGCTTAACAGTTCTACCCAAAACAACCATAGTTAGCTGATTTTGTTAAGGTTCAATAAAGCTTAGATTTCGGTTTAGTGTAGACCAACAGTATATGTCATGTTAATTATATAAATCTTTGATGAATTATGTAGTTAATTGTTGTTAATTTGTTTCTGTATGGATTCCAACTTCTAGATCTGCTACACGTTCATATTTTTTAGGCTATCCTAGCTTTATTCATTAAACATGATTTCTATTATTGTTTGTAATAGTAAATAAAATTTAAATGCTTGCTTTGTAGTTACCCATGACATCGGCACTTCGGAGGATAGGTGGGAGCCCGGTATTGACTTAGATTCAGAGACGCAGGACGTCAGTAGCTCGCAGGGGAGCCACGACCCAAGGGTTCATTAAGCAAATGCCAAGAAAGTATCAAGTTAGGTTAGCTAGACAGTTGGCTTGAAGCGGATAAGTTTTTGGGTCAAACACAATACCATGGCTTCCTATGTTTTGGTTACAAAGTAACTGCCATTTGCTATTAAATATGTAAAGTAACTATGGCTACTTAATCCGCTTGCACAGCTACTTTTGTAATATAAACCTAGCTTACTTTATTCGTTCATCGTATATTACAATCAGGAGGCCTTTGTAGCCTTTGCTTTTGGTTCGTTGCTGAACGTTCCTCTAGCCTAATCGCCATTTTAAATCAACTATGGCTTCGCTAAACGGGTCGGCTCCGCGGCAACGCGCGGGTCGACCCACTTGTAAATAAACATAGTCCAAGTCTTCAAATACAAGTAAACATAAGTTCGACCTAAAAAACAACAAAACAAATAAACATAGTCCAAGTCTTTAAATACAAATCAAATTAACCAAAAATATATTTTAATTTATTTAAATTTTTCGGATACCGGGTATCCGAAACTTCTGAAAATTTAATAAATTATTATCCAAGTCCAAGTCCGAATTTTCGGATATCCGAGTTTCGGATATCTGAAATTTTCGGATAATTCGGACACGGAATTTCGGATAATTCGGATACGGATTCGGACTCGGATTTTTTTGAACACCCCTAGCAGGGAGATGATTGAGTATAGCCTGACACGGGGGGGGGGGGTGTCCACGACCCAACACGGGGTGTGCCTACTTCCACACGGGCCGTGCTCGACCTAAATTTTTTCAAATTTTCTTAATTTTTTTTTACTTTATTCGCTTTAACTTTTTATCTAATGTTACTATATTTTTTATGGTAAACATTGTATTCTCCTCGCAAGAAGTGGAGCGGGAAAGCCACCACCAACTCTCCCACCTGCTTACTCGTGCTGAGGTACCGACACAGTGTGTTGATGAACAAGCCCTCGATCAGGTCGACCAACTGGAGCGCTACAATGATCTCGTGCATGTTCAAATGTGTCGTGGCTTAGCGAATACGAGCAACATTCGATTAGGGAGTGCACTCTCGAGTTCATGGCTTTCCTCCGCTTCAATGAGGGTAAGAAGGATTGTTCGGTTAGTGAACGATCAGGTTCAAGTTGAACAACCATTGGTACATCAGGTCGATGTCCTAGCTTTGTCGTGATATTCGGATCGATATGGAGGATAAGCTGCACTTACTGGACGATGTCGTCACCAGCTTTCGTGATGAGGTTCATCAAAACCACCCAGAATATGGAACAACGCAGTTCAACTTCTGGAATGCAATTGGTGGGGGGAGGTACAACCCGAGCTCTACAAAGAGCTCCAAACTTAGGGACCCCTTTCATCGCTACGTTCACCGTTGTTTTAGTCAGTCAATATTTCAGAGGGGTGGCACAGGAGAAGTCGTGCGCGATTTGGTTGTATTCTACTGCATGGAGCACTAGGTTCACCCCAACATTCCACACTATATATGTATTATTCTGTACACTGTAGCCACAGCTGGGTTCGTGGCACCATTGTTCTATGATGGCTTCATTGCCTAGATCTATCAGTGCTATGGTGTGGAATTCCTGATAGTTTAGGTGTCAGGTACCCCCACATTATCGATAGATGTAGATTACTGCAGGACCCTGGAGATCATTTCTGACACACGTAATGGTCCAAGGATGAGAGACGCCCAGCGCCGCATTTGGGACGCTCTCCCACTTCCTGATACAGTCGATGCCGAGACCGAGCCAGAGCCAGAGCCAGACAGGATGCCGACTCCACCTCACTACTCCCCTCACCACCACTATGACCCATACGGTGCTTCCTCCTCTTAGCAGCCCGGATTTCCATCCATGATGGATATTTATCAGTCGGTCCAGTCCATCAACACCCGTACACGGAGCATGCAACACGACATATTAGAGTTGCAACAAGATGTGACTGACATACGGGAGAGGCAGGCATGTTACTACCCGTATGATGACGAGTAGGAGTTGGTGGGGAGTGCAGATATGTTTCTAACCCATGGTATCATTTGCACGGTAATGTAGGTGCAAAGTTGACATTTTCAAACACAATCTCATGTCGTGATGACACTTTTTATTTTTCTGTTATTTTCTTATTATGTGATGTATGGACGATGAACACTCGCAGTCTTAGTTTAATATCTATTTAGTTTATGTTTTATAATTGGTTGTGCTTAAATAGGAAATAAGCAGGTTCTTTGGTTTGAACCTGGAGGTGAGATAGCATGGCGTGGTATTCAGTCCACGGATAAAACGTCCAGTTTATAGAGGAAACTCTTCCCAAATTTTTCTAACCCTAACTGTTTTTATTTCATTTTGTCCTCCTTATGCATACAATTGGACACATTGAGGACAATGTGTAACTTAAGTGTGGGAACGGGATCGGTTAAGGAAATACCCTTTTTGCTTTGTCATTTCTTTCAAGCCTTATACGAAACTCTTGAAACAACAGATTTTTGTGCTAACCAAAGATTGAAAAATTCAAAAAAAAAATAAAAATAAATTAGAAAGCATGTTTTAAAAGTTCCCTTTCACCAAAAAATTAAAACTCAAATTCCATTAAAATCAAAACTTTTCTTTTATGGTAAGTGGATAAAATCAATATTTGCATTAGGGTAATGGTAATACCCACCCCGCGACCCCGCGACCCCAAGCATCCCGAGCAACCTCCCCGAGCCACACTTTTTACCCGTCATGGTGTTCCCGAGCATCCCAAGACCCCAAACTCTTTAAAAAGTAGGGGGACCCACACTTTTTACCCCTCTCCCGAGCTCTCTTCTCTCGGTGCCCCAGCCCCGAGCACCTCTCCCGCGCACCTCTCCCGAGCACTCCGTCATGGTGTTCCTGCGATCCCGAGCCTCCCAAACCCTCTCCCGAGCTAGCTCGGGGTGGGTATTACAATCACCCTTATTAAATGACTTAGACACAAAATTCAATCTAAACTAGAGTAATCATACAATCAATCTAACATCACATCAATAATTCACCCTAAGTAATCACACAACGACTTTAGCAGGACATATTCAGAATCAAAGAACTAAACATTACCAAATCAAGCTATCCAAACATAAAAAAATAGCAATCCAGATGTGTTCTTGTTGTAAAATTCGACCCTAAGCAAACCCTGACAGCTGGGAAAAACCCCTAATTCGAAAAAATAAGTTGCTTAAATAGAAAACCGAAACCGTAAAAAAGTCATTTGCCGACACGACCTTCGCATGTCGTGAGGGTGAGATAGGATGTGTGCCGCGACACGCGACTAACAAAATAGTCGGGGACCTTTCTTTGATGTGCCACGTGTCACGAAGGTCTCTGGCTCCCTCTTTGCTTGCCGCGAAGACCTTTTAGTCTTGTGTTCTTCATTTATTTCTTGAAACCTCTCGTTCCGACACGTACATCTTCGCTCCAACCTACAAAAACAAATCATAAACAAGTAACGGGATACTCATGTGACATTCTAATTAAAAGCAACCAATTAAACTCTATAAACACTAGAAAATCACACTTCCGTCAATATGTTACTTCATATATCCGTTTACGGTAGAACATGCGCTTAAAAACATTAGAAGTAAATACAAATTTACTAATGAATTGTATCATTTTCGTTATTCATACCCGGATAACATACCGGTTCTAACTTAGTTTAAATATATTTATCATTAGTGAGTTCATTTCTAACAATTACATCAACCCACAATGTTTATAAAAAAGAATTACATCAATCCACATGATTGTTTTTATTTTGTTTTCACAAAGCTTTGAAGATATTCAAATAAATAAAGGTGTTATTACAAATTAATAATTTGATCAATAATAAAACAAGAGTCAATAAAAACCAGTATTACTGGACTTGCAAACTTACATACGGCACCCTCAACCTAGAACATCACATGAGGCAACCAATTTACAGCCCTTTACCAAGGTCAAGATGTTGGGTTTGAACTACTACTAGCTTTATCCCAGTATCATTTTACTCTAAAACTCTGACCCGAGATTCCCTGATCATCACAATAATACTAGTCACCCATGATGTCTACCGATGAGGATTCAACCTCAACTCTGTAGGAGAAACAAAATCCTCTAACACTGGTCGAAGTTTGAATGATTATAAAACATTAGTTAGCCATTAAAACTCTTGACATGATAGAAGAACTATATAAAAATCAAGTAATATATCCTAGGTGAGGAGAAAAGACTAAAAAGAGCATTACAGTTCTCAATGCCACTCGTACAGAAAAAGCAAAAGCAAAAAGGTATCTTCAAAAGGAAAAGCAAAGCTAATATATTCAACCCTTAAAAATTTTAATGATTTTATTTTAGCGACATTGTTTTTAAAATTAATATGGACATACGTTAAAAAATGTATAATACACATCCATTTAATAATATTTTGATTTCAGAACACTAATGAACCTCTAAATTTTTAGGTGCGAAAGCCCTGGACTATAAGGGTCGTTTTCTACACACCTCATGATACGTTCAGACGACCCTCATGGTTTAAAGGATGTGTGTAATACTTACTGATGCGGGAGCATCCCATCCAAACTTGACCCAACACCAATTTGGAGATTATCTTCTATTTTTAGGGTTTATTTATTTATTTATAGTTATCTTTAATTATTCTTTTTGAATTATTTAGTTTCTATCTTTTTGAGAATATTTAGGATTAGTTAGTTTTTTAAGATTCTATAAATAAGGGTTGAGATCAATTGTAACAGGGGAGTTGATTTTTATTGAAAATAGAACGTTTGTTCGTGAACTTCGAGTTCAATTTCGAGACTTTGAAATCATATTGTTCTTGAGCCATTTGATCGCTTCCATCCTGCATCATTTGGTATCAGAGCTTTTGGTTCTCAAATGGCTCTACGTGAATGTGAATACTTGTTTGCTCGTAGAATCGCCGACAGAGGCAACGACATGAGTGTTTTCAGTTCATGTGCTCGTGGAGAAGATCAACCTTCAACTTGCAGAGTCGCCGACAGAGGCAGCAGTGGAGTTGGTCCCGACCCACGGGATCTTAAGATCAAAAGACTCCGTAAACGAGTCCACGATCTTGAAACGCAACAAGAGATCAAGCGGCTCCGACAACGAGTCCGCGATCTAGAGTTGCAACAGGTGATGAGCGTTAAGGAAACCGAATCGGAAACAATCGTCCGGGACGATGTGAACGAGGAAGAGGAGCATCCTTTCAGCCATCCCCACCTTCGGTTCCTTGAACCAATCAATGAAGACAGAGTCGAGCCTAGTTACGATGATGACGGGATTATACACGACGCGGAAGAGTGTTTGCAGATACAAAAGTTTCTTGGCTGGATTACTACTCAAAGTAACAAATGGGTAGAAGAGGACAGCGATAATACTAAGTCGTTATTGGTGACGTTGGCTCCGTCTCTATCTGCGGTTTCAACTAATTATGATCGGGTAAACTTATTTTGCATCCGACTTCCTCAATTTTGCACACGATTGGAAACTCAGTGGGTGTTGCATGATGCAAACCTTCTAGCCGTTTCCGTACATGTTGGCGCAGAACATCGGTTCCGATTCGAGTATTTTCAGTATCCACAAAAATTGGGAATATTGTGGTTTCATAATTTGGAATCACAAAAGATTTTTTTCCTATTCTCACGGTTCAAAATTAAAACTAGGATTTGCATACTAGAATTAATTGCTACTGATTTTTTTGTTGAATCCCATCTAAAGGGCCGTGAATTTTGGAACGAAATTGGTCAAAAATTGTTAGAATCCGTTCAATTAGAACTCGATTTGGGAGCAGACAACTCGATCGGTAATTCACGTGATAAATGGGGTACTATTCAAAGCGTCATCCTCTCCTAAAAAGATTGAGTTTCAAAATTTTGAAATAAAAATAGGTGGCCATTTGATGGATAGATATTGGGAAAATATTGTTGATAATTGTTTAAATTATGGTGTCAACATAATCCATCATTTTCTCAAGTGTGGTTCAGAATTAAATGTAAGTTTGAGAAAAAAAGAGTTGCACTCTTCACCGTTTTTAAGACTCGAGAACGAGTCTTTTTCGAAGAGGGGGAGAAGGAGGCAAGTGGACCCGACAACCCCATAGACCCGGGACCCGCCCGTTCGAATTGTATTTGCTTTAAGCTGACCGTGACGACTCGTGAGGCTAAACCCCAAGCTTGGGTCATGACAGTTTGGAACAAGAGGTGCAAGGATGTTCCATTTGATCCAGGTGGCTATGATCCGAAGACAAAACTCGAGGACGAGTTTTTTCGCAGATGGGGTGTATGATGCGGGAGCATCCCATCCAAACTTGACCCAACACCAATTTGGAGATTATCTTCTATTTTTAGGGTTTATTTATTTATTTATAGTTATCTTTAATTATTCTTTTTGAATTATTTAGTTTCTATCTTTTTGAGAATATTTAGGATTAGTTAGTTTTTTAAGATTCTATAAATAAGGGTTGAGATCAATTGTAACAGGGGAGTTGATTTTTATTGAAAATAGAACGTTTGTTCGTGAACTTCGAGTTCAATTTCGAGACTTTGAAATCATATTGTTCTTGAGCCATTTGATCGCTTCCATCCTGCATCATTTATGATGGCGGAGGATCCATTCCCATTTATTTGGGATTATATTTTAATTAGTTTGATTTTATTTTATTTTATATTTAGTTATTTTTAAATTTCAAATAAGTTAGAGATTGAGGTTGAATTAGAGATTGATTTAGTTTCCAAGTTTCATGCCTAACATGTGGTTAGGAGCCTCTATAAATAATGTTCCTAGTATTCTGGTTTGATCAGTTGAGTTTTGAGTTTTGAATAATATAGAAGAAAGAATTCTTCGTTTATTTGTTTCTCTGCTTGAATACTCGATATCCGGCTTGATTTGTGGTGTGAAATTGCATCAGTTGGCATCAGAGCTCAGTAGACGATTCAATGGCAAGACCGGAGCCGGATTTCATTTGTTTTCCCTGTAGATCCGCCGAACGAGGCAACGAGGAACACTTACGAGATCCCCGGGACATAGCGGAAATCAAGAAGCTACAACAACGAGTCCGGGACTTGGAGTTACGGCAGGAAGAACGCTATGAGGCAACAAAACCCGATTCGGCCATCTGGGATGACGAAGAAGGTTTGGAGGAAACCGAATCAGGTATCATCGTCTGGGACGGTGGGAATGAGGAGGAGACTCCGATCTATCAAAAACCTAAATATGATGAAGATGACATGATTCCCGACGCGGAAGAGTGTCTATTGGTACAACTATTTCTTGGTTGGGTTACTTCTCCACAACTCGTTTCTCCGCCGACACGTACAGCATCATCTGCACCACTCGAACTAGTTGCGCAGCCACCCGCACTAGACATGCAACATGCGCCTTTCACGCTACCCGTCTCGCCCGATGTTAGTCGTTATTCTGCGTATTATGAAGAATGTCGACACCCATACAAGTTGGTGATTGGTCTTGATTTTTTTCAAACTTCAAAGCGAATCTCGATTATGTTTCCCACGCAAGGTTATTTTCCATTCAATATTGTTTTAAAGATTTACTCCTTGGTTCAGCATGGTTGCATCCAATCACGTGTGTTTCTTCGGCTAGAATCAAGTGCAGAATTAGAATGTAAATTGGAATCCAATTCAATTTTAGTTTACTCCCTTCTTTATCGATGTATTTTTCGGAGGAAAGGCCGTCAGAAATTGGCGTGCAATTTTGAGGCAAGGGATAAGTTGCTCAAATTTTTTTCTCATGCTTTTGTGAAGCATGATATCATCCGGTTCAATTGGCATTTAATTTGGAACCGGGTGAGGTTGCAATCCGATGAATTAATCAAATTATTTCACTTGATTATTTCTAGCAACTTTCCACATTTGCAGTTGTGGGTTTCCTTACCATTAAAGTTCATTCACAAATTTTGTATGTGGGTTTGCAAGTTAATTCGGAAATGCATTTAATACATGGTATTTGATTGGGATGCAAGGAGGAACAATATTTTGCAAAATTACCTAGCATCTGTGACCGACTTTTTTGGGATATCCACAACATCTGTATTCCTAATTTTGGTTGAAATTCTTTGTGATTGCCATGAATCCCGGAGAAATACTTGTCAAAACAAGTCAAGATCTCTTCAACCAGGATTTAATTTTGGAGCACACGACACCAACAATGTGGTGAATTCCAGCAAATATGGCATATGGATACGGTTCACTTTGGCTTCCCCCAAACAAAGTGAGTTTCAAATTTTGGTGCTATCCACAAGACTTATCGCTACTCTCTTTAACGTTCTTAAGACTCGAGGACGAGCCTTTCTCGAAAAGGGGGAGGAGCAGGGTGTTGGAGGACTAGGCAACCCGATAGACCGGGGACCTTCTCATTCAAATGGTAATTGTTTGAAGTCGATCGAGAGTTCGAGACAACTCGTAAGGCTACATTTCATATTCAACAAAAACCATCAAGATGTTCCGTTTGATCCTGGTGGGTTTGAGGCAAGAGGCAAAACTCGAGGACGAGCTTTTTTAAGAGGGGGAGTATGATGGCGGAGGATCCATTCCCATTTATTTGGGATTATATTTTAATTAGTTTGATTTTATTTTATTTTATATTTAGTTATTTTTAAATTTCAAATAAGTTAGAGATTGAGGTTGAATTAGAGATTGATTTAGTTTCCAAGTTTCATGCCTAACATGTGGTTAGGAGCCTCTATAAATAATGTTCCTAGTATTCTGGTTTGATCAGTTGAGTTTTGAGTTTTGAATAATATAGAAGAAAGAATTCTTCGTTTATTTGTTTCTCTGCTTGAATACTCGATATCCGGCTTGATTTGCGGTGTGAAATTGCATCACTTACACTACACTTTCAACCTCATACTTTTTTTGTCGTAACATAGTCATATCATCACCCCACATTTTCATACTTTACCCTCTAATACCCACACTACACTTTGCTAGATTTTTTTAATAATAAAAAATAGAAAAATAGGTGAGAGAGAAAAAAGAAGGCGAGAGATAGAGAGAAGAGGAGGAGAGTGTGTGCGGTGCTTGGCCACCGCGGTGATGTCCAAAACTGCAGCCCCTCACCCTTCGTCCTGGTGTTTCCGCGGTCCGTCGTAGTCGACATTATCCAAGCCGCATAGTGTAGTGCAGGGCCGGAGCTGAGGATATTGAGGCCCTTTTCGAGCTAGAAAAATGGGCCCCATTCGAAAAATTTTTTGTAAATAAAAAAGGGTTCTTTTAAAAAGAATTTTTTTAGTAACAGTAATAAATTTGAGAAAATCATAGTTTTAAAATGACATTCTATGTAGTTAACTGATAATTGTGCAAATCTCCTAGCATTTTTAATAGAAAATTGATTTTTCATACTTCATATCCTTTAATTTTTATATAAATTTTTAAAAATTATGGGCCCCCTATAAATGTGGGGCCCTGTTCCGTTGCACTTCTCGCACATGCTCAACGCCCCCTCTGGTGTAATGCATGTACTACAATTCTCCTAAGGGATAATATGCCGCAGACTGTGATTGTATAAAGCGGTAAGAAACTGGTAAGGGTGTTTTTTTTTTTGAATGGCAAAGCGGAATATATTGAAACATGCTTGTTAGAAAAACCTAACCGAACAACAACAAGAGCGGATTACAAAAACGAAAGAGGATTTTGAATCCAACAACTACTAGACATACTATATTTCTTATCACGGAATGGTAAGGGTGTTACAGACCATCTTTTACACTATTTGTTGGTGCCTATAGAGAAATAGAAAGATAGTTGTCTTCGATGGAAATCGGATTTCCACCCGGTCGATTGATTGAGGAAATTAAAACCCTTAACTTTCCTTTGGATTGGTTTTTAGTTCCTACTGCTTTTCTACTTATCATTTACGTAAAAAGAGTCAGTCAAAAATGATTAATTACTTTAAATGAAACATTACTTCTGAATTCTTATCAATAGTTGAAGAAATAAAATGAAAAGTATTCTATTTTTGCGTCTTAAATGAAATTCACGGGCTATAATCATCGGTATTCTATGAGATTTTGTTTCGTTTGATGGTTCTATAAGGAAGACCTAAGGTGGGTTATAGAAAAGAAAGAACAGAAAAGAAGGATAAAGGCAAGCTTAGATGGATTGATTGGAACATGTGGAGTAGTTTCAATTTTGTATGTAATATGTAACTGTATAGCTGTAAGCAAGTTTTGCTTGAGCCGTTTTTTCTTCTGAATGAAATACCATACCCATTGACGAAGCTTGGACGAAGAGTTTGCGGGGGCGAAAAGTCACGGATCCTAATCCCGAAGGGGCGGTCCTTAATATATTTAAAAAAATTAAAAATCGCAGAAATCAGCACTACGGCCGAAAAAAACCGAGGGAACGGTCGCCCCCTCGGTCTCCACTAAGCTGCGCCACTGACCATACCACGTCGCTCAAAACAAAAATGAGTGAATGTCACATAAATGGAAAATAAAAATAAAAGATGATGATATAATACTAAAAAGAGTAAAACTCCAGCCCCTCCGCCTCATGCTCGTGACCACCCTCAGAATGACATGGTGTGAGCTTTTGTTAATGTCTCTCTCCTCTGCGACACCGCCATCGCGGATTCCGACCACGGATCTTGTTGTGGACACATAATCTTGGCATATTAACTTAATTAAGTTATCTTTTCCGACTTGAATTTAGTCTCCAAATCGTAGCATCAATTAATTCAATTGTTGTGCAGGTAAAACTTCTAACGTCATGGACAGTGGCGGATCCAGGAAAGAATATCAGGGGTAGCGGGGACTAACGGG
This sequence comes from Deinandra increscens subsp. villosa, assembly GCA_039602395.1. NCBI lineage: Eukaryota > Viridiplantae > Streptophyta > Magnoliopsida > Asterales > Asteraceae > Deinandra > Deinandra increscens. The sequence goes on along the minus strand of JBCNJP010000295.1, from coordinate 36,600 downwards.
GGTTCAGGCGCAGCGCCCCCGAAAATTTTTTTTAGGTAGTTAACGGGCTTTTAATCATATTTTTAAGAGGCTTTTGATCATATTTTTAAGTAAAAGCCATAAAATTTCTTCCAGGGGTCGCGAAAAATTCGTTTCAGGGGTCGCGAAAAACTAAAAACCTATAAAAATAAAAAAAAATTGCACGTCGGGGTAAAAGTTCAGGGGTAGCGGGCGCTACCCCTAGGCCCTTACTGGGTCCGCCCCTGGTCATGGATATATTACATCTTCGGTTGAGGTAGCTATCGAAGAAACGCCTCTTGAGTGGAGAAAAAGAGACTTGTGAATGAAAGAATGGTGCAAAGGGTGCAGGGTTTACCTTCCCAATGAAACGTCTCTTGAGTGGAGAAAAATAGGGTATTTGTTGTAGACAAGAAAAGGGTATTAGCTAGTTGTTTGATGTTTTGTAAAAAAAAAAGGTTTGTGTTTGTTTCGTTTATGTGTTAAATGCATCAACCAAACTCTAACATGCATGTTCAATTGTTCATACAAGAACGTTTGCGAAAGTCCTTGTCTATTTGCATTCGAAAAAATTACGTCGCTTATGTTGTTGAAAATTTTATCTATATCAAACTCATTATTTACTTTGCATATCAGCTACCTTATTCTTTTATTTGTTTTTATAAACGCTGTTTAGAAATGCAAACGTGATAATACAAATCATTCGATATCACAATCAATCGACATCATCACAATCACAACGAACACAACAAAATAGTACGTCATCACAAGCAAACATAAAAACAAATAAAGTAGTATTCATGAGTACATCACCATAAAATAAAAATAAAGCTAAATGTCATCATCAAAACCCTACCTCACTCATCATCCTCCTCCCCTGCAACATCATCCACAAGGTCATCATCAACAAGCGGTGGAGGAGGATGTGGAAATGGATACGGAGGATGGGCATGGTATCCTACAGCCTGTGCAATCCCCAATATCATCTGGCTCTGCCATTTGTTCTCCTGGTGCAATCGCTCTAATCTCTCCCTAATAGCCCGAGGCATCCTGACTCCCTGATACCTGTAACGCACGTCCACCTCCTCGTGCGCCACGTCGTCCCCCTGCACCCCCTGCACCCCCTGCCCTCCATGCACCCCCTTCCCTCCCTAGCCTACCCCATCCTCCGGCACCCAGATCACACCTTTATGCACCATCCGATAATACTCATTCGGTGGGCGACCAAATTTCTTGATAATCTTCATGGGGATCATTGTGGCTTTGCCAAGAAGCCTCGCTGGCAAGGGGTTAGGCAGCTCGTGCTGGTGCGTCTCGAGGACACCTAGCATCGATGCAAGTCGGGTAATGTAGGGCCCGCAAAATATAGAACTCTCCTTTTTCCGACTCTGGTGGTTGGCCAGAAAAGATGCTAGACCGTGTGCAAGGGCAACCCGCCTCCCGTTTATCAAACAATAGAAATAAAATAAATTGGTGAGTGTGCAGTGCTCCTTGCCGAAGCCACGAGATGCAATCGAGGTACTGATAAGCTTATGCAAATACCTATACATGGGGTCCCTAATGTTGGTCGACCGGCAAGAGTTCGACCCGAAAGCCTCATCGGCGATCGTACGCCACCACTACACACTCACCGATTCGTTAACGGCCTTTACCGCCGCAGTGTATAGGGGGTCAAGGTCTCGTCCATAGTATATAACCCAGACAAACATGCGAACTCACGCAGTGATAAACGTTACTCAGTGCCAAAAAGGCAGAAATGTACGGCCTCAAGCTTAGGCACACCGGGGTCGTGGGCGGCCTGTGGAAATGAACCATCTATCTCTGTATAAGTAAAGGTACAGAGAAACTCTAATACCAGTAATGGGTAGGTGGGCAGCGTGGCTATATCGAATAGCCGCCTGAATGGACTGTCCTCCCTGACGATAGCAGTGTATCTATCAATGGCCTCAATCTCCTCCAAGAATGAAACGTCGACCGCATCTGATCCACATATCTCTCAGGTCCGGAACCTCTTTAGTCTCTTGCTTGCGGTAGTGCCAGCTCCAAACTGTAGATGCGGCCACGAATTTATATTCGCCATCTTACCTACATAAATAAAAACCGAAACGTTATCAATAATTAAACAAAAGTTGTAAAAATACATATAATAATAATATTAATTAATTATTTAAATAATTAACATTGATATATAATAAATAATTAGTGTTTAATAATTAATAATAATAACTTATTATATATTAATCAATACTTAATACTAATATTAATTAATAATTTTAATAATTAATAATTAATAATAAAATTAATAACTAATAACTATTTAGTTATTTAATTAATACCCGTGATCCTGCATGATTAACGAAGAATACGCAAATATATTCAGGTGTAGGTAGTCAACACAATTACACACATCGCCCACGTAACTCCTCCCCGGTGCATCCGTGAATCTACCTCCATGGTGAATCCTTAAGCTGAAATAATATGGGTTGCCTGCATATACAGCATCAACCAGTAACCCGCCCTCCTGATCACTAGGCGAACGAATCGAATACAAACGTGGATTAGTGGAAGCCATTACGAGTTTTGGAGTGAAAAATGGTAACAATTAGGGAAGATGAATACGCTGTGGGGTGTTTTGATTGAACTCTTCAAGTATATATATAGTGGGAGAATACGCTGCGTATGTCTAAATACGCTGCGTATTTATTTAATGATTTTTTATTTTTAATATTTTTTTATTTAATATTTTTTCTTTATGTTTATGTATTGATTAATTCTTTAGTTTATGTATTTATTCTCTAACTTTTTAATTTTTTAATTTTTTTAAAAATATTGTTTAAAAATATTTATTCTTTAGTTTATGTATTTTTTTAATAAATATATACAAACATAATTAAATATGTATTTATTTTATTTTAAATATAATATTCTTTAATTTATTTTCTATTTACTTAAAATTATATATAAATTTAATTTTATTTCAAAAATAATATATTTTGAAATTAAAAACACAATCAATAACATGGTAAGGTAAATAAAACAACATAAGATGTTCAAACAACCACAAATGTTCACACACAAAAAAACATCACGGATCAGAACAACCACAAATGTTTAAAATAAATAAAAACATCACAGATCCCTCTTCGTCCTCGTCTGCATCATCCCGCCTGTACCGCCCGAAGTCATAGTCAAACGGTTGGTCATCCTGCCCGTAGTCAAACTCCGGTCGCTATGGCGGGGGAGGATAGTCCGTGTAACCCTGATGGGCATAATATCGGGTCATCTGCTAGGTCTGGTAATCCTGCCAAAGGTGGTTCCAGGCGTACTCATTGTACTGAGTCTGTCTGATATTGTGGACGCCAAGATCAATACGGTCCAACTTGTAAATTAAATTAAATAATATAAAGTTAATTAGTAGATTAAAAATAAATGAACAAATTAATACAAAATATATAGAAAAGTGGTCTAACCTGTCATCCAGAGCATCAGGTAGCATCAGCGTCGGATACTGATGTCGTCTCTCGTTCTGGGAGTGTGCCACTCCCTGATCAGCCATGTAATCGTATCCCGCACCAGACCCACTAGCTCCAGCCTCCCCAACATCCTGCCCAACCGGTTGCGGATGACACACACGGTAAAAAATTACTCCATCATCTCCACATAACTTCTGGGCAACTGAAATATGGCAAAGGGCCGTGTAATTCAAAATGCGAGGCATCATAACTGGACCGACCAGATTAGCATCCGACATGTCAACACCAAGTTTATGGGCAATGGTAGTAATGAATCCTCCACAACAAATATTGTCCCCCTTGATGCTCACCTGGCTGCTCCAAAGCTCTGCAAGACAGTGTGCAAGAGCACACGGCTGGTTGTTACCCACACAATACAAGAAAAACAGATCCCGTATGCCAACCACATCCTGACTCCTAACACATGGGGCGATCGAGTTAGCAATCAACTTTTAAAATAACCTCCAGAAAGAGTCAGTACATGTCGCAATACGGTTAGGCCCCTTCGGTTTCCACGCCTTCGTCGAAATTGTGTCCCACCACCCTACCAGTATGTTCTGGTTAACGGCAGAAACTCCTCTCTCGTGTATACCCGATACAACCGGAAACTCCCTCAGTGTCAACTCATACTGGGTACCGCCAATGTTGAAACGGACCTGTTTTGGCTCAGGTTCATGGCGTTTGAATGGACCCTGGACTGGGCCATTCTTCCTAGGCGTATAGAAGAAAGTTGACAGAAACTCCATAATCAAAAAATAAAACATATGTTACAACCGCCTCCAGGGACCCTCCCCAACAAAAGACTCGTATCTCCTCATACCGTCACACTGAGTCAGAACATCCTCGTCCAAATAAAAAGGTGAACCAATCACAGATCTGCTCAGTTTTTGTAGTTTTTATGCTCGTCCGAACGGTCGTCGAACTGCAGCCACGGGTGAGCATTTATGCCTGCCATTGTAGCTAAGAAATACCCAACAAACAACAATTAAAAAATCAATCAAAAGTCAGAATTTCAGAAAGTCAGAAGAACAATACGCTGCGTATTGTTCTTCTGACTTTCTGAAATTCTGACTTCAGATCAGCATTAAAAGCACAGAATTGAAGAACATATAAGAACAATACGCTGCGTATTGGGAAAAACGCAGCGTATTGTTCTTTTTTTTAATTTAACTTCGGGCTCCTTATATTGTGGCTTGCGCGTAGTTTTGTTCCAAAAGTTCTTAACTTTATCAAACGCACTCTTCTGGTCATGTTTTGGTTGGGGCTTTGCGTTTTCTTTAGAGTCTTCTTTAAACGGATCCAACCCTTCGTCCGTTCGAAAATCATCAACTTTTCCTGGATACGCCGGTTTTTCATAATTCAGCTTCCGCCAAAAGGATCGATATCTTCCAAAGGCATTACGTAATCTGAAACAAAAAACAAATTAGAAATTATTCCACCGTACTAATTAATCAAGACTATCATAAAATGGGTCTATACTTTAACACACCTGGAATGTCTAGCATTTTTTCAAGCCAAAAAGCGCATGGGATGCCACAACCGGTGTATAGTTGATGACCGCAGGAAAAGTTGTGCACCTTGAGTACTCTATGCAGCCTATCGATCTCTTTGTATAACAGGTCCAGGCATTTGATAGACACCCGGCCCCTTATACGGTCAAACAAACGAATCTTCGCATGATGAGCCATCGTCTTTATTCTAGAAGTGGCTAATTTTTCTTTTAGCTCACCTAACTGCAGCTTTTGCGCTTGTTCAATAAACCCAACTAACTGATCTAGCGTTGCCCTTCAGTTTCTAAGATGTGATTTCAGGGCATGGTGCTCGCTCTTGGCTCTGTTCGTTGTGTTTTCACCATAATTCCGACGAGAACTAGTCCAGAAAGTTACAAACCGGAACCTGTAGGTGGTTAACCACTGGTCATCCAGATATTTCAAACACACTGAAAAAAACAACGATGATTATTATTTGTTATAAACGGAAACTAGTTCTTTTATTAAAATATATAGTAAAGCTACTTACCGAGTCGGCCAACTATAGCAAGATTTTGAAAGATTTTGTCTTTAAATTTGTGATACTGTGTTTCATTTGGACAGTCAACCAATAACCACCAATGTTTCTGAAAACGTTTCCAGCTGTAGATTTGGCAATCACCGAAGCTACCCTGCCAATGTTTAGCAATATTGTCCTAGATATGTATCCTGCAAAGCTGGTGACTTGCCTGTGGAAATACATTATCGCAGGCATTAATCAGAGCCAACTCTCTATCGGTTACTATAACCGATGGCTGGTACACATCCGATAACGTTTCCTTTACAGCCTCAAGGAGCCAGGTGTAATTGTCCTGACGTTCATTGCTTAAAATGGCATGAGTGGAAAAGAATGAGCTTCCTGTGTAGGTGACGCCAACCATTTCAATTAGCGGAAGGTTGTACTTATTTGTTTATAGGTGGCGTCCATAATCAGAATATGTGGGAATGGCCGCCAACAAGTGTAACCCAATGGACTAACGAAGAAAATTTCCTGCGTTATGTCGGTTACTGGGTCCGCTCGGATGTGATACACGTATCCTTTACTGTGAATATTGTTTATGAAGATTTCCATATGTGTGTCACCGTGACGTTTGCTCGCCTTTATTTTACCTTGGGTATTATAAATTGTTTTTAATGTCGAAACGTTATCAGGATATTCCTTCTTTATCACTGATAAAATGTTTCGCGGTGGCATGTTTTGGACCATAAGGTTACCAACCAAGGCATTTTCTTTAGGTCTTAATCTCCTTACGTAGGGGAGAGCCTCAAAAAATGGGGTCCGCTGGTGGTTATGTGAATCACATACAATTTCCAGCTCGTATCCGGCATGGAAAGCATTGTATACGCCATGCAGCATGAAAGGACAATCATATATTTTACTACCAGTTTTTTTTTACCTTGGCCACGCTTACGAACTTGCCTGAACGATCACACTTTATCCACCCTTTACCCACATTACCATATAATTTATTCGGGTTGGTCCGTTTTCTGTTTAGCCCCTAACCATTTTCTTTGCCTTTTTGAGGACCCATTCGAAGAGGTCGTCAAAGGTTGTAAATATCTATAAAAAAAAAATTGAAAATAAATACGATTAGTTATTTATGTGACAGGTTAATTACTTGGACCGATTTAATTTTGTAAAAATAAAAAATTACCTGGTCGGTACTGTAGTCGACATCCGGTGGATATATTTTGCGTACACCGAACTCATCATACTCATCTGTATCGGAATCCTCGTTAACAGTTTCTGGGTTTGTTTTAGGCACGATATCTCCATGATACTGATTCTCATACTAAGAACCGCCAGGGCCGGCCCATAACGAATGCTCACCGTGAAAGTGAGAATACTGAGTGTCATATTGAGAACCGGCAGGGGGGGCAATGACGAATGGTCACCGTAAAAATTAGAATATTGAGTGTCATAATAACTTTCGGGTATCTATAAAAATAAAAAATATCGAATTAATTATTTTCATTATAACTAAAATAAATACATAACTATTTTTTGAACCCTACTACTTACCTGGTTTAAATCAAACGTCGGTTCTGAAACCGAAGGGTAATGGCTTTCTATTTGAGGTGGCTCCTAATAAATAGAAAAATAAATATAAGTTAAATAAATATTAGCGTAAATATAATAATTTAGTACGAATTATAAATATTAACTCTTGCCTGGTTTAAATCGAAAGGCAGTTGGGAATACGACCGTTGATACGGTTGAACCGCGTATTCATCCTTAAAAAATATTATATCCGCTGTATTATACAGAACATTATAAAACTAAGAGTTCAAAATGAAGATAACTTTGCTTACGTTTTGTGGCGGCTGGTTTAAATCGAGAGGATCGTCATCGTCATTCGAGAATATATTCCAAATTGACATAATACTAACAAAATTTGTAGTTTTTTTTCAAACAAGCTGAAAGATAACTGCAATTAAAAGACGGAGTAATGGTGGTCCTGCATTTGTACTGCATTGCTATATATAGGTAAAAGATTGAATAATTGCAAACGACGAAAAGCAAATATTCGATTTCAATCGAATTATTTCAAACCCATGCTCGTCGGCAGAGGAGCAATTATCACCCCGATTCAAAACGCAGCGTATTACTATATACGCTGCATATGGCAGCCCAATACGTAGCGTATTTCAACATACGCAGCGTATTAATTTTAATCAACATGCTAGTGCGCCTGCAGGAGGACTGTGTATGCACAGTAGGATAAGATAGCAATAATTAAAGGAATACGTTGAGTATTTCCTAATGCGCTGCATATGTCAAAATTTTGATATCTATCGGTGATTATAAGTAGAGTGGTTATCAGCGGAGGTATATATCACAAAATATATACCGTTTATAGAAAACCGACCCTAATCTCCCAACGTACTTCACAAATACCACATGAGTTTCGAAAGCAGATCGTGGACGATTCGATCGACTAACGAAAGTTACCTCGATTTAATCGTGGATGATGCATACAACCGTAATACAAGATATTTTACTTTAAATATCTATTATTACGGTCATTTTACAGATTTACCGGGCAGGAGATACGTTGAAGGCCGTTGTACTTTGGCGGATTACTGCGATGTAAATGAGTTTAGATTCTATGATATGAGTTTAATCATGCCACATCTGGGGTATGAAAATACAAACAACATGTGGTTTTATTATAAAAACCCTTATCTTAATCTTGACAGTGGCCTCGAACCGTTAATAAATAATATGGACGTTGGTCGTCTTATTTCTTTCATAAATGAAGACATCAGAAGTGTTGACGTCTACGTCATTAACAGTGAGCTAGGAGCAAAGACTGAAGAAGACTACCCGAAGACCCAGGTGAAATGGGAAGCCTCAGCTCTAAGGCAACAAAAAAACTGTTTTAAATTTTTAAGACTTTAATGTGTTTGTGTTTTTAAATATTTAATATTTTATGTTCAAAATAAAGGCCCCGAAGTAAAATAACGGTTACAATGACAGTCTGGTTCAAGATAAAATTAAAGTAAAAATTAACACCACTACAAATTTGGTTCAAAACGACACCGATATATTTGCTCGGCCATATGCCGCCGATATGCCGCACATGTCTCTTTCAAATCGTCGCCCATGTTTAACGTCTTACCTTCTACCAACTTTTCCATCAACAGGCATGCAACCAATACAGAATCCGAACCTAGACTAGTTGAGTATTTTGGTAGATACTCTTCGTTAGCAGCGAATGTCAAAATTCTTTCACCTGGTCCTGTATAAGGTCTGTTGTACCGCCGCCAATAATGTATCTCTTTCAACAGCCACCCAAAACAGATACCCATCACATCAAATGATTCGGAATTAAATAATAACCATAAATAATCTTTTTGGTACCTATGATTCATCCAAAACTGAAGCATCTCCAAGGTCCGCATGTCGATACGACACAACAACCACTCGTTAACGGACCTTACATATAAAGGCACGTAGACGTACACCACCTCCCAAAAAGGGGGAAATAGTTCATCAGAACCGTTGGCATATCTGGCAGCGATCTTTTCACCTTTATGGCACATTACATATCTAAATTTTGGTGGTAGGATCGACCAACGAAACCCTGACGGACCATTTATCTTAATTTTCGCCTGCATGCGACGCATCATCCTATTAACCCATGCTTCAATGTGCTGTGAACATTTAAATAAATTATAAAATACTCTGACCCACACAAAAAATTCAAAAAAAAACGATCAACAAATTAAATACCTTTTTCGATAGTTCATCGTTCTCTTGGCATCCAAGGAGAGAGCCCCAGAATCGACCGTCGAGCCTGGTGTCAACGAGAAACTTAGAATAACAATACAGAGCATCGCTCTTGTTGTAGAACCTATGAACGTTCTCTGACCACATAGCGGAGTTCTTGTTTGGAAAAATCCACCTTGGTGGATTTGTTTGTTCTTCCACAACTTCTTCTTACACCGCTTCTTGTCTAACAGATGATCCTTCACCGGATTTTTTTGCTGGCCTCCATTTTTTTAGAACCCACTTTGAGGACCTTGCGGTAGGTTGTGAATGATATTCATCGCCGTTTACCTCGTGACGTTTCGACATCTTTAATAGGTCTTAGCTTAAAATAGTGTTTGAAAAAAAATTAACTTGAATGGTTTGAGATGGAGGATTTTTTAAATTAAGTTGGTGTGAAAACTATTGGAAGAAAAGAGAGATTTATAGGAAAAAAAACTCTAATACACTATACCCTGCGTATTATGGAATATGCAGCGTATTAACCCTACGAAACCCTAATCCTGTTTGGAAAATGATTATGTTTTAATTAAAACATTCCATACGCAGCGTATGTGTTTATACGCAGCGTATGGAATGTCTGCAACATTAATTAGCATGTTATATGTTACATATTGGCACATACGCAGCGTATATAAATGTTAAATTAGCAAGATCCTTTCGTAATAGTTTGTATTTTTTGTTCTTAACAGAGTGATACTTTCATTTAAAAGTATTTGAAAGAGTATGAAATACTTAATCCAATAAGACAGAAAACTTGCTAAAAATATGTATGGATTTTATGAAATTCTAAGTGTTTTAAGAGATCGAATCAATTTGTTTATATGAGTTAAATGATTAGTTGTTATATAATTGTTATAACTACCATTGGTGGACCAAATATCTTATTATAGGGAAGGAAATTACATTGTAAAAGAAGGCATAACATCCCCTCAAGAAGCTTGGGACTGCCCTAAAAATAAACACAGGAAAGGAAATTACATTCTAAAAGAGCACCAGTCCTTCCAAGATACAACTACATCCTTACACCTATTAAATAACCAAATAAAACTCTAGCTCTTAATTTCCTTAACCACATGATTGATGGACAAGGGCTTTAACTTGAAGATGACGTTGTTTCTCTCCAACCATAAGCACTAACAAACCGTAATATAAATCGTGTTGATCGCCTTGACTTTTCAAGGATTAAGGTTGCTAATTTGATGCGCCCTGAAGATATCCGTAACCGAAAAAAGAACACAGGGGAGGCCTCACACCAAAAGGAAATGACAACCGAAACCTAGTCAGAAAAACTGCATGTGGTGAAAATATGCTCCAACAACTCCTCTTCCATGGGACAAAGTGGGCACAATGAATTGTCGACGGGACTGGGCATCCTTCGTGGGCAGCCTTCCGAAAACCGCCATCTAAGCAAATATGTTAACTTAATGGGGATCATGGAGTACCAATCAAAATCGCACCCACAGGGCAAAATAGAAGCAGACTCAATCAAATTACGAAGACTCCTAACCGAGAAGACACCTTCCATACTACCGTTCCACCGCCAACGGCCCTCCCTTTCAACAAGCAACAACTGAATAGAAGTGTTCACCCCAATAAGTCTTTTGTCACTTTGACTATATGTTTCCAAACCCTAAAAACAGACGGGTTCCTTGGAATGAAAGCATTAATGTCCCACGAGCCATGAATACTAAAGACAACCCTCCTCCATAGTTTTTTTGGTTCAGATTTATATCTCCAATAGAACTTGGCCAAAAGACACAAGTTCGAAGTGGCAAGATGAACCAACCCCAAACCACCCTCCTTTTAAGGACGCAAAACATTCTCCCGAGCAACCCAATAGATTTTAGACTTGGCCTGCACACCACCCGAAAGAAAGTTGCAACGGATTTTTTCAAGAACCTCAATGACCTTCTTGGGAGCGAGATAGAGACAAAAACAATACGTGGGCAAGCAATCTAAAACAGATTTGATGAGACTTAACCGAACCCCCCCCCCCCCCTAGAAAGGTGTTTAGCCTTCCAACCCGAAAGCTTACCATCAAAGGTGTCCACCACTTTACTCCAATGTTTCTTAAGGTTTATATTAGCACCCACCACCAATCCGAGATACTAAAATAGGAAGTCACAAACGCTACAATTGAGGAACTAGGCCTAAGATTGCAGTGCCCCATCTCTACATTAATCCCATAGGGGGCACATTCGGAAAAATTCACATGAAGCCTTGACACCATAAAAAAGCACCACAAAAGCCTCCTAAGCTTAAGAAAATTAGAACCCGACCAATGATCAAACACCATGGCCTCACCCGAGAATAAAATATGTGAAATAGTAGGCCCATAATTAGGAGTTCGAATCCTGTGAAAGGTGCCCATATCCATCGTTTTCATCATCATCCAATGGAATGCTTCCTTGGCCATAATTAACAAGTAAGGGGATAGTGGGTCGCCTTGTCTAACTCCTTTGAAACAATCTGTAAGATCATAATCTGAATGTCTCGTGTGATGTATCCAATTCTATCTAGTTAGTTGGTAGTGTTGAGTCACTGTGAGTTATATGATTTGGATATGCCAATGAACTGGCCAACGAACCAAGAATCAAACCAGCAACAAAGTGGTGGTTCGTTGGTGGTGCTGGTTCGTTGGACAGTGACCACTATAAGCAACGAACTAGGCCAACAAGCTGGCAACGAACCAAGAATCGAACCAGTAATGAAGTGGTGGTTTGTTGGTGGTGCTGGTTCATTAGATAGTGACCACTATATAAGGGTGGTTTGTTGGTCATTTGATACAACTGGGAGAGAACTTTTTGTGTGTGTCCAAAGAGAGTGTTGAGCTTAAGAGCTTCCGAGTTTTGTATTGTGTGTGTTCATTTCAATACAAGATACATTATTTACCTCTAGTGTTCTAGTTCAATATGTCGTGTGTTTGATCCATAGCAAGTAGACGATCCGTCCAGCATATTTACAAGTGGTATCAGAGTTTTTGGTCTGATCTCCTTAGGTTTTTGGTGTCAAAATTGGTCATTTTTGAACTTTTGCATAAGTGTTTTACTCTATAGTGCTATTTTCTTGAATTTTCAATGTTCAAACCTTCCAACATGTCCAAAATTGTCTAGATTTTTATTTGTGAGGTTATGTTCATTTGAATTGTCCAAATTTCATAAAATTTGAGTGATCTGTCTCCAGTTCATAGAATTGTGACCCACGAACTGCATGTTCATTTACTAGAAATTCCTGTTCGTTGAGTGTTATTTTTGGTCCGTTCATAGGATCGTTAATTATGTGATTCAATTCGTTGATTCTTGTTCGTTCATTGAGGTTCATTCGTTCGTTGTGAATTTTAGTTCTAGGTTCGTTGAGTGTTCGTTCGTTGACCCTAGTTCATTGATTCTTGATTCGTTGAAGCTCTAGGTTCGTTCAAATCATTCTGGTTCGTTCACTTGGATTCAAATCTTGGTTTGTTTGTTGAACATCTTGGTTCGTTGAATATTAGATATTCTTGGTTCATTGGGACAGAAGTTTATAATTTTCAAAGTCAGAAAATACCCTATCATAACTAGAAAAAGAGTTTTGAAGCATATATTGGTGCTACGGATAAAGATTTGTGGATTCCAATCAAGGACGGATATACCTACCCAACTGATTTTAATAGGGAACCTAAGATGCGACATAATTTTAGTTTTGATGAAAGGAAACATTATTAAAGAGACCTAAAGGCATATGAAATTCTCACTATGGCCTTACCAAAAGAAGTATTAAATCAATTCAAGAATTGTAATAGATCAAAACCATTATGGGATACTTTAAAACTAAGATGTGAGGAAAACATTATTCAAACTTCTCAGAATTCAGGGGCGGAAAAAGTTAACATGTGCGTAAGTGATACAGAATCTGATTCAAGCAGTTGTGAGACAGTTGATAAAGATTGTTATGCGTTTATAGCAGAAATTCAAAAGAAAGATTCTTCAAATTGTGAAGATTGTGCTGAAATTGCTAAAGTGAATAGTAATTGTTGATGGAAAAAAGTCTATTTATCGAAGAGTAAAATCAAGCCAAATTGAATATGGAAAGTTACAAACAAGAGTTGACAGAAGTTACTAAAGACTTTAATGCACTTTATTCCAAAACTGTAATTTTGAAGGACAAATATGATGCACTTCAAAAGACTTGTGTTGAACTTGCTGAGAAAGAGCTTGGTCATCAAGAAGAAAACACAAAGTTACTTGATGCCAAGACTGATTTGACTCGTGAAAATAAAGTCTTCAAGGCAAATGTGGAGATTTTTAAATAGAGATGGGAAAATGTCACCCAAGAAGTACATGATGCTCATGATCTTATAAGAAGAGAAAAGTCTATATCAAACCAAACTTCGGAAAAGCTTATCATTTCTTAAAAGGAGTTAGCTGAGGCTCAAATGCGGATTTCTGAATCGAAGATTGAAGTTCTTGATCTCAAGCGACAAATAATCTTAAGAATTCGCATTCTTTCACAAGTTATTTGTGTAAAGATGAGAATTTTAAGAAGGTTTTTGGAAGTGTTAAACTTAATCAAGTTCCTCAGCCAGTGGTCAATACCGATCCCATATCTGAGATAAAACCATCTGATGGAAAATATGATTATTCTAGGTTTGCTGATTCAAAGTCTGAAAAGGAAACGTCTCAGAAATCATAGAATTCAGGAAAACAAGCTGAGAAGAAAGAGATTGAATTTGGAAAAGTTCCAAAATTTAATTTAGAGCCTGTTTGGGATTACATTTGAAAACTCCCTATTATCTTATTTGCTTTTTGAAATGCTTATAAGTTAAAAATATTGTTTGGGTAATTTAAAAGCACTTTTGATTTTGGCTTTTTGAGAAGGAGAAAAAGTTATCTTTCAAAAGGCAAGAAAACTTGGCTTTTCAAAGTGCTTTTGGCTTTTTGAAACGGAAATTACTAATATGCCCACCCTTTTTACTCATAAAACCTTATCCATTTCTTTCCTTTTGGTCAATTTACATGAATAAGATAGGTAAACATTTTTTAAACAATTTATTGACTTTTCCAACCACAAAAGCTAATCCAAACATTTTTTTTTTAAAAACTCATTTTGAAAAAGTCATAAGTTAATAAGTGCTTTTAGCTAAAAGCACTTTTGCATTCAAATAAACACTCCCAAACATACCCTTAGCTTCAACTTCATTTCAAGAAGAAAAGGTGTATACTGCAAAAATTTCTGAGAAATCTGATAAACTTTCTTCTGAGAACACAACTAATGAATCTTTGCTGGGAAAGAAAACTACTAAGGAAATCCAGGCTGAATCTAACAGAATTGCAAAGGTAGAGAACGAAGCATCTAGAACTCAGGTTCAGCTTTCAAGTTTACATGGTTATAAACAGAAATGTTTGGGTCTTGAAAAAAAGAATGCTAAGGTTGGTGAAAAAAGAAAGTTTCTAAGAAGAAGAGGAAATTCGCTGCTAAGAGTTCTAAAATAAATGATTCTGATAAAGGAAAGGGTAAATATTTGGATGCAAAAATTGAGCGTTCTTGTATCAGCTTGCACTTGTATATGTTGCTGAGTATGATCATCAATTTAACTCAAAGCCTAATGAAGTGTTCGAGGGTAAACAATAGAAAAAGAAAGCCTCGACATGCTCTCCTAGAGCTGGTTGTCATTCAACTAGAGGATCTTCCTGTGGTTCAAATGATACCCCTCGCAGTCCAACTTCAAACAGGTTTTATTCAAATGGTTCATATAATGATGGTTTTTATGATATATTTGATTATGATCACGTTTATTATGATGTGCAGGGTTCAAGGAAGAACAGAAGGATAAATAAATCAATCATCGAGACCATTTATGACTATGGTTCGACAGTTGAGTTTGAAAATCCTATTTCCATAATCATCACTGATGGTCGACAGTGTTACCAATGTCGTAAACATGGTCACATTTAATTCATTGTCCTAAAAATGGTGAGAAGCTACCATTTGTTGGTAAAACTGACAAAATGATTGATCAATCTGGCAGAATTTTTGATGAGTCAACAAACACACCTTTTAAATCTAATATATATATATATATATATATATATATATTTATAAAACTAATAAAAATGTGGGCGGTACATCAACTGATGATTGCTCATTGAAAAATGAGGTACCATAGATATAGTGGCGACCTAAAATGGTTTGCAAAGCCACGGAAGATTCCGTGGAAGACACTGGACGACCTCAAGTTGTACTCTTAGGTCATTTTGAAAACTAAATGTTTATGTCTAGTGTATGCAGGTACTTCAAAGACCTATTGGTGATTGCAAAGTTGCTAATAGTGGAGTATCTTACTTAAGTTAGCACTTCAAATAGCTGATATTTTTCATACTGATTTTTTCAAAAATTAAACTTCAAGGTATCTGTGTTGGTCGATCTTTTTTATTTTCTTTCTTTTATATTTATAGGGACCTCAACACGATCTCCATTAGGTATGGTAACCGAGAGGACATGTGTGGTCTTGGTCTTGTTTTTTAAAATGAGACCATAATGAGTGATATGATCCGTGGCACCCAAATCCACCACCCAACTGTTGTTAAAAAAAGTGTTACCTGTAGTGTTGGAAATGGGTGGAGTATGCCATGTCCACATTAAGTGTGTCATCTTGTCTAATTTGTTTACAAACATGGTTAAAAACTGTTGATATTGCTCTCTAGTCAAACCTGACAATGGACTTACATCAATCTCCACACAAGCTGCCATTCTTGACTTCGTATTTTCATCCTTCTTTCCCGCCCACCAATCCGGGTATCCAATGACTTTAAAGCATCCATTCTGATTGTGACCATCTCTTCCATAAAAATTATAATGTTCTGTTGAGTCATTTGGGTTGCGTTTCACCTCTCTTTGCAAAGGCTTGTTCGGTCGGTGAGTAGTATAACATCTCGTGCCTATTAAGACATGGAACCGAGTGAAATCAACGAAGGACTTCTGTCCTTTGTCAATGAGACGTTGTTGCTCATCTTCTGAAACAAGATGATATATGGTTCCTAAAGAAGGTGTGGGGTTTGTAGCAAGTATTTGAGTCATGATTGTGGAGAACTCCAAAAGACTTTCTTTTTCTTTAAGTTGAATGGGTTTCTTACCAACTTCACAGGTGCATCTTTGGCAAGAACATCTCGAAGTAGGCAAAACAGAATGGAGTTCATCCCGTAGAACACGAAGCTTCTTGTAATATGTAACATCTAGGTTTTGATTTATTTAAATATCGTAATATTTGGTGGGTATTAATCGGGTAAATTGGATTTGTTGTTAACACGATATAACTGACGCCGGTTACTAAGTTAACTTTTGTATGATTAATATAATTTGAGTGAAAGTTGAGGGACTTTTAGTGGAAATTAGGGTTTATGGTAGGACATAATAAAATTATAAACTAGAGGGGGCTGGGTGTAACTATTAGATAAAAAGGAAGTGAGTCTGGTGATTCACCATATGTGAATCACGATCCAAGGGGGGGGGGGGGAGAACCAGCCCTAGTTCTTGGGGAAATCATCTAATCAAGTGTGCTAGAGGTGAAAATTGTGAGGAAAATCTGAAATTTAACTTGGGAGAGTCTTGTAGATCGCAAATCAATCCCTAAACCATAGTTTCATAACCAAGTAAGTTGTTAATTTTAATAGGTGATTTCATGGACTCCAATTAGATGTTGAAATAATGAGGGAATATGATTATGTATGTGATTTCATGTGTCTTTTATTCTAGAGACTAAGTTGCATGATTGAATTTGTGGGTGTATACTAGTCTAGGAGGTGGGTATAGACCCAACTTACGGAAATCGAATTCCATGAAGTTTGGGAAGTTGGGTTGATTATTCTAACCTTGATTGAATGTAAAATTTGTTTTTTTGGGTATAATTGGTGAGATTAAAACACTTGAAATCAAGAATAGGTTTGATTGGTAGTTTAGATGTTAGCTATAGGCAAGTACATGTTAAACGCGCACAAGGTGTTTGTGAAAATGCTTAAAACAAAGTAATTTGTTAGTTAGGTGTTTTCACCAACATGATTTAGTGTGGTGTGTTTATGATATGAGTTTGAATGATTTGGAATGGTTATTTTGTGCAACCATTTGGTAATAGGTGGAAGAGAAGGTGTAGAAAGGTCAACACAACACCGGGAAGGAAAGAACAAAGCTTGACATTTGAAGTAACACCGAATTGTTTGTTGGAACATGATGTGTATATATATATATAGGGCATCGAGTGATTATTAACCATACCTTAGAGCATTAACCAAATAACCATCATTCAATGGTTGATAAAAGCAAGAAGCCACCGGATTTTGCCTTGTGTCCATTTCTTTTTTTTTTATTCAAAAGGGCAAATCTGTCAATTTACATAATCATATAAAAAACCCCTTTTATTTTAAAAAGTCCATAACCATTTTATAGATTGTCGTAGTTTTAAA
Source organism: Deinandra increscens subsp. villosa (assembly GCA_039602395.1). Taxonomy (NCBI): domain Eukaryota; kingdom Viridiplantae; phylum Streptophyta; class Magnoliopsida; order Asterales; family Asteraceae; genus Deinandra; species Deinandra increscens. The sequence goes on along the minus strand of JBCNJP010000295.1, from coordinate 18,854 downwards.
AAAGTTGCACCATTAAACTCGTCGCATTTTTATCTTTAATTCCATTATAATCTCGACGTCTTTTATTGTCGTTTTTTCAGACGAAAGATTTAGAACTAGTGTTACAACCAATAACATCATTGTCATAAATGTTAACAAAGAACAAAAATAAATCCATAGATTCATAACCAGTAGCATCAATTTTCTACTTAGGTACAACTGCATATGCATATATTACAACGTATATAAACCTACAAATGCATCAATATGCATATAAAAACACTGATGCTACAACCATTAACACTTGTGCTAGAGGTGGAAATTGTGAGGAAAATCCTAAATTTAGCTTGGGGGGTCTTATAGATCGCAGATCAATCCCTAAAACTTAGTTTTATAACCAAGTCAGTTGTTAATTTTGATAGGTGATTTCATGGACTCCAATTAGAGGTTAAATTGATGAGGGAATAGGATTGTGTATGTGATTTCATGTGTGGTTTATGCTAGAGACTAAGTTGCATGATTGAATTTGTGGGTGTATACTAGTCTAGGAGGTGGGTATATACCCAACTTATGGAAATCGAATTCTATGAGGTTTAGGAAGTTGGGTTGATTATTCTAACCTTGGATAACCTTGATTGAATGTAAAATTTGTTGTTTTGGGTATAATTAGTGAGATTGAAACACTTTAAATCAATAATGGGTTTCATTGGTAGTTTAGATTTTAGCTATAGGCAAGAACATGTTAAATGCACACAAGGTGTTTGTGAAAATGCTTAAAACAAAGTAATTTGTTTGTTAGGTGTTTTCACCAATATAATTTAGTGTGATGTGTTTATGATATGAGTTTGAATGATTTAGAATAGTTAATTTATGCAACCATTTGGTAATAGGCGGAGAAGGTGTAGAAAGCTCAACACAACACCGGGAAGTAAAGAACAAAGCTTGACACTTAAAGTAACACCGAATTGTTTCTTGGAATATGATGTGTGTGTGTGTGTATGTGTGTATATATATATATATATATATATATATATATATATATATATATATATATATATAGGGTAAGGTTCCTTGGAAAACTACTTTTATTTGAAAAACAGGAAAAACCAAAGGAAAATATATTAAATGAAGGCTATTTGGGTAATTTGACATTCTTTTATTTCCTCTTTTTTTCACATATATCCACATGATAACTTTATAAAAAAGCAAAATAAAAAAAAACGTTTTTTCATACATTGAATATATGTAACATAGTATCTTGCGTATATGCAACATTGTATGTTTCATACTTTTCATATATGCAACATTGTATGTTTCATACTTTTCATATATGCAACATAGTATGTTGCATATATGCAACGTAAACAACATCCAATTTTGCTTATATGCAACATAGTCAGACGAATCCAAAAAAAATTGTTTTTTTTTTAAGTTTTTTTTAAGATCGTTAGGTGGCCATTAGGTGGATAGACATGAAAATTTAAAAAAGAAAAAAAAGAAGCATCAAAATTACCTAAATAATCTTCATCTAATATAAGTTTTCCTTTGGTTTTTCTGTTTTCAACTAAAACTTAGTTTTTCATTGAACTTAACACTATATATATATATATTTTTGAATGTTAGTCTTGATACGATGTGTTAGCCATCTTATATGGTAATTTCATGCGAATGAACTCAGTCGTGGTTTACCCTTGATTGAAACATAATGGACAAATGTAAATGACCTGTTAGGTTGGAAGAAATTGTACCCGTATCGGTTCAGTGTGAGATTAGAGCAATTCAAATGATATTGAATTGGCATGTGGTTAGAAATAATCAAAATTTGATGAATGCACCTTCGGGTGAGTGTGTTAGTTGGCACATTTTATTGTGTCAATGGGAGAATGATAATTATTAAATGAAGCCTAATATTGTTGTTTGTGAATTTGATATAAGTGTGCACATATGAAATTCTTCGATGAATGGCCCTTGTTGTTTATATGAGGTACTGGGTGAAATTGTGCTTAGGTAGAATTAACAGAAGTTATAGAATTGAAGAATAGCGAAATGGGGATTAACGGGTCAACAGATTGGCCATGATGTTCGAATGATATAAGTTCTTAAGAATGAATCAGGATGTATCATTTTTTATGTTTTCTTTGAGTTCTCAGTGATGGTAAGTATTGTAAGTATGCAGAAAAACTAAGGTTGGTTAACTTCAAGATGGATTGAGGAAGTTTTTAGGAACCTTGGTAGTGGCAGAAGATTGGCTAAGTATGAAACTATTGTGGCTGCTGGAAAAGTTGCTCCAAGCGTATCACTTGGAGCAAATATTGTGCCGCAAGCGATACGCTTGCTACAACAGGCGTATCGCCTATTTTATTCAATGATTTAGGCGATACGCTTGGAACCGGATATTTTTTTGCAACTATTGGTTCGTTGAACTGAGCTGATTATTGATGGTTAAATGGTAGTATGGCATTAATACTATACTAGTGTTAATGATAGGTAGTAAGCTTGATTAACGGGTCATGATCGAGCAGGGAGTCTTTTGATGAACCGAATACCAAACTTTTGGAAGTTGTGAATGTTTTGTGAATTTCTCTAATGATTAAGTCCCGATGCAACTCTGATAAACATGGAAGTTAAATGTTAAATTGTTTTGTAACTAGTGTGTTATAACCTGGATTGGATAACTAATATAAGCGAAATTTTCTAGCTTGTATTCTTTAAACTACTAAACCAGTGTTTATAACGAAAAGGGTGTTACAAGTTGATATCATAGCCATGGTTTTTCAAGTGTCGTGGGGGCACTTGAACTTAAACGAAGTCCTCATGCTATGAAAGGGGTGTTCGGTTCCAAGCTCGATCATGTGGCCTAGTAAGTAGTTAAATACTTATACTTGATGTATTTAATTCTATGACTAGAAGATTTCAGTGTGATGATTATTGACTATGAATGAAAATTGAGTAGTTGATGGATAATATAGAATAAAAAGGGTCAACCACAAGGGTTGGTGCTTAAAACACCCTACCTGCATGTGTAGATGGTAATAGGCTAACTGGGGCGAGTGTGAATGTGATTGCTTAACTGAGTGTGCTTCCGATATATAGGAATAATGTGATGAAGTATGAAGGAAGATTTATATATGTGTGAACAATTAGGAATGAAGTATGAATGAAATACGCAGTGTGGTGCGAAACTCTATTTGTTATTGCAAAAAGAGTATAATTATTGAATATTCTAACATGAATGTCGAATGAATTGTTATGAGGTTGTTAATTGATGTGTTGCAAACACATCCTATAGTTCCGTGTAGTTTGAACAATAATTGAGTCGATTTGAGTTGTTTTATGTGTTTTGCGTAATTTTTAATTTGTTGAGTCTTTGTTTATGGTTTTATGTGTTTTTGAAGGATAATAGATGATCCCCGAGGCCACGAGAAAGTTAGAGAAAAAATAAGAGAAGAAAATGGAGAATTATTGAAAAAGTTAGTCCAGGCGTATCGCCTAGACCTTATCATGTTCTACGCAAGACGCGCGAGGCGCAGAAAGTCAAAGGCGGTGATTCGGAGTCAAACCAGACTATTTTGTCATCTAGCGACTCCAAGTGTATCGCTTGGAGGTTCTACACCTAGTAGACGATACGCGTAAAGCGTATTTTCCCGCAAAACCCTAATTTTCCTTATAAATTTGGGGTTAAGGCTTAAGTTCCGGACTTTCCGATCAACAGCTGATTCCAGGCGATTTTGGGGACGATTTTGAGATCAGAGAGAGTCTGGAACAAGGAGGAAACAATGGGGGATCAATCATTCAACAAGATTCAATTACCGGTTCTTTGATTTATCTTTCGGTTTTATTAAATTTCTAGTTTCTATCATGAGTTTGAACCAAGATTTAGACTTTGCTATGTTTTATGTTCAGACCATGTTTGTAGGCTAAGTTTTGATTACCATCTAGACCTAATTGGATGAATAATAACTTTCTTATGACTTTATTCGGTTTATGACTATTCTTTCGATGTTTGAATTCAATTAAATTCCATTAATTGCCATGAATGTTGCATATGTGTGTTGATGACCAGATCTCTAATTAAAGCATAATTTACCCGAAAATGTCTTTCGGTTTAGGTGAATTGTCTAAAGTAGCTAACTTTAGGGTTAGTTGCGATAGTGTAGTTTAGGTTAACTCTTGAACTATTGTGATGATTGTTAGTTAGGGATTTAATTTCATTGTGTTGCCTATTCTGAAACTCAAACGGTAAAGAATTGTTAGGTGATTGGGTTGGTTAATGAACTAGGGTAGCAGTGTCTCAAAAGGAAGTGTGCTAGGAATTTGGCTAATCTGTTATCCCGTGCCATTTATGGTAGTTAGTGGTAGCTCCTGCTAGCCTAAGGTGCCTTAGATTGTTTCGAGGGTGGTTAGGTTTAGTTGAGGTAGGAAGAACTTAAAAGGTGAACTCATGTTCGGGTGTTAGAATTGTTGTCTAGGAAGAACTTATAAGGTGAACTAGTCGCCATCAGGATAGTCATAGATTGAGTGAAGTTGTGGATAGTGATTAGGATTCCAGGTCTAGGTGGTTTCTCTCTCATGTCTTGATTGTCATCCTCAGAATTCTCTTGTCTTTGGTTGGTAGTTGAAATAGTTAGTTAAGTTAGTTAATTAATTCGAAAAACCAAAATCCACTCAAATTTTCATTCTTAAGTCCTAGGTTAGAGTCTTTGTTAATTAGTGTCTTTAGGTTCGACATCCGGTCTACTATAATTGGTGAGATTAAAACACTTGAAATCAAGAATGGGTTTGATTGGTAGTTTAGATGTTAGCTATAGGCAAGTACATGTTAAACGCGCACAAGGTGTTTGTGAAAATGCTTAAAACAAAGTAATTTGTTAGTTAGGTGTTTTCACCAACATGATTTAGTGTGGTGTGTTTATGATATGAGTTTGAATGATTTGGAATGGTTATTTTGTGCAACAATTTGGTAATAGGTGGAAGAGAAGGTGTTGAAAGGTCAACACAACACCGGGAAGAAAAGAACAAAGCTTGACATTTGAAGTAACACCGAATTGTTTGTTGGAACATGATGTATATATATATATATATATATATAGGGCATCGAGTGATTATTAACCATACCTTAGAGCATTAACCAAATAACCATCATTCAATGGTTGATAAAAGTAAGAAGCCACCGGATTTTGCCATGTGTCCATTTCTTTTTTTTTTGTATTCAAAAGGGCAAATCTGTCAATTTACATAATCATATAAAAACCCCCTTTTATTTTAAAAAGTCCATAACCATTTTAAAGATTGTCGTAGTTTTAAAACAGTTGCACCATTAAACTCGTCGCATTTTTATCTTTAATTCCATTATAATCTCGACGTCTTTTATTGTCGTTTTTTCAGACGAAAGATTTAGCACTAGTGTTACAACCAATAACATCATTGTCATAACTGTTAACAAAGAACAAAAATAAATCCATAGATTCATAACCAGTAGCATCGATTTCCTACTTAGGTGCAACTACATATGCATATATTAAAACCTATACAAACCTACAAATGCATCAATATGCATATAAAACACTGATGCTACAACCATTAACAGTTGTGTAATGATCGGTAGACACTGGTGCTATCAAGATAGAACAAAAAAAATAAAATCTACAACTAAATATACACAGATTACAACCGCAAAAGCGTCAAGGTTCAACAAAAACACAAATAAAACACTGATGCTATAACCATTAATAGTGGTGTGATGATTAGTAATATCGGTGCTATTTACAATCTATCAGATATTTGTAAAAAAGACAAATGTACAGCTTCTGATGCATAAAATACAAATCAGCAATGCACTTTAACACTAATGCTATACCCGCACTAGAAAGTTCACAACAAAAAACCATATCAAAGAAACAAAAAATTATGCCATTTTTATAGGGGTTGAAAAATCATTTAAAAACTAGCGTCTCAATTTACTCCAAACTCAACTTTGTGATTACCTTCAAATTTCATTTACTTTGACTTTAAAAGTCAAAAAATAAAAAATAAAATCCATAAATCACAAATGTGAAGAAGAATAAAATGTGTAGAAGAACACTAAAATGTGTAAAAAAAACCCAACAAATCGGAACCAAACGAGGCGGCAGCCGGCAAGCAATTGTGTGAACACACTTTATAAAACCCATTTGTGAAAACAACAAAAAAATGACAAAATGTTAACTGGATTCCTTTGTGAAAGTTTAAAAATCTACAAATCTAATTATTATGATAAAAATTTAATAAATCACATATTTGGAAGCCAAAAAGCTACAAAATGTGAACCGGATTCCTTCCAAAAATCCACCGGATTCCTTCCAAAAAATCTTTAACTCAGATCTTGACTTTTGATATTAACTCAGTTAAAAATTGTTGAGCTTCACAAAAGTTCAATATTTAACAAATCTTGACTTTCGATATTAACTCAGATCTAATCATCAAAATTGATGAACAAAAACCATGAACCATTACCGTTCCAGATCGATTATGAAGTTGAAGAGACCCTCTGCATCTTGTCCATTTTTCCGAACAAAAACAAAACAAATCGTCGGCGGCAAGATCAGGTTTTCCGGCCATGATGTCGAAGCTCGCTGGTCTATTTACCGTGCACGATGGTGATCGGAATTGTCACACCCCCAATTAACCACTAACGGAGTTTATACCGTTAAGGGGTGCGAGCAAACCAGGACCACAACCATTAGTTACAAATACTAAACAAATCAGAGTAAAGTCCAAACATTAATAATCAAAACAGTTTAACAGTACGCAGCGGAAAATAAACATAAGTGTCTTAGCACTAACCACGTGCTTAAATTACTAAACATGAATTGTTATTAAGTTCCCAATTTAGAGTTTTAAAATAAGAGATCTTCAAGTGCCATGCCAACCTTCGGCGGATACTCCTCAGCGATCTGCAAAAGTGAAAACCACACAAGTGTCAACCTAACGGCTGGTGAGTTCACGGTGGGCATGACATGCATTGGCCCGGTCTCATAATCGTATGTATCAACATATACATAAGTAATAGTTTTGCAAGGCAATTGCCAAGAGTTGAATTTTCGAATATGCACTAGTTAAGTAAAGGATTAAAGTGGTCAACCGATATCGCGGGTAGCTAATCCGGTTTCTATGCACTAAGGAGTCGTACTAGGGCTGAAAGCTGACGTAACAGAGTTCGGCAATAGCCGATGGTTGGTGCCTCCAGTTGTGTCCCATTTGGGAGGCCCACAACTAAACATAGGCTGACATTGAACTCCGTTCGGCCTCCAACCGGTTGGTTACACATTTGTGTACCGCGGAGCAGGGTTTGTCAAACCCTCAGTAGATCTACCCAACATCCCCTCGCTTCTCAGATCAACAGTACTAGGTTGAGGACTTTTTAAGTTTTAAGGCATCCTTAGAAATCATGTGATATCATTTGGTTTAGACTTTAACCTACACTAGTCATATTAAAACAGTTTATCCTGGATTTCATTTGAAATTCCCAAAAAGAGTTTAAGTGTCAAATGGTCGCTTCCGGGTTTCAATAGAAACCCCAAGGATGGACAGTTGCAAGTGTTCCCATAAAACACTCCAACTTCCATAACAGGTATCCCAATTGTAATACCTCAAAACGTCAGCGTTGTTTATCGTTAAGTTCATTCGTTGTGTCCCAAACGGGCTCACAATTAAAGGGTTTGTGAAACTCACCTTAGGTTGCTCAGCTACACTGATATTTAATCCAAGTATTGCTTAATGGAGACCTATGAACACGTTTAGGTCTTAAGTATTAGTTTTGTGTCTAATCTTGACGTCACTATGGTCCATAACATAGCACGTTGGAACTATGACACGACATAACGACGCACGACACCGATGGTTGATCATAAACAAGGGTTCACATACATCAGAAATCAAAGCATGTATCATCATAGCAAAATCATGTAAGTCATGGCATAGCATTCAAGTAAATTGCACAAGTTTGGATTTTGGTCAGGTCACAGTTTCGCTAGCCTAGTGTCGCTGCACAGTTTCGCTATGTGCACGGGCAGCACTTTCGCTAGGGAATACCCGATGACACAGTTTCGCTAAGCTAGTTTCGCTCGAAACTGTTGACACAGTTTCGCCAGCTTAGATTCGCTCGAAACTGGTTTGAACTTTCGTTCAGGGTATTTCGCTCGGTAGTTTCGTCCGGACAGGTCGACTTAGTTTCGCGGGCGACATTATAGTTTCGCTAGGCAGTATCGCTAGATGAATATATACATAATTTCGCTGGACAGTTTCGCCCAGAGAACACACAGTGTCGCTGGTCGCGAAAAACACATAAATCAGCCTAAAAATCAATCTAACAGCTTCCATATCACATGTAATTCATTATCTAGCATACATAATCATTTACCAACATAAATCAGTAAGCTTTAACACCTTAAACATGCATTTTCATCATCAAATCACCAAAAACACATTTTAACCTAAAATGACCTAATCTAGCATAAATCTTCATCATGGATGGATTTCACACGTAAAGTTACTGACTTTATTGTAGATCTATCATTCCTAAACAACATATCAGAAGATCAAGTGATTCTATAAAGATCTAAGCATGCTTTTTAAGAAAACACATAGAAAACATAAAAATGGTGGTTTTGGGACTCACGGTTCGATCTCCAAGCTTGATGGATGATGGTTCGGGGCTGAGATCTCGTTGGCTCGGTGTGAATCTAGACTGACCAGATTTCCAGGAGAAAGATGGAGTGTGTGTGTGTGTTTTTGTGTAAAGGAGGCAAATGGTGAAACTAGGGTTTATTAAGATATTATATATCAGAGGCTAGTTTCGCTGGCAGTTTCGCTGGCCAAGCGAAACTGGCTCTGGTAGTCAGAGGGTAGACTAGCCGGGCGACACTATAGTTTCGCCCGGTAGTTTCGCTGGAAACCCAAAAGTGACCATTTACATTTTAAGCAAGATAAGTACAGTTCATGGGTTGTCATGCTATTCACAATGCTAAATCATGTATTTAAATCACATTGCACATAATAACTATAAGTAAATGAACACATAACACATATGGGCGGGTTTGGTGATCAACCAAAGGTCGTGGACGTATTCGGCCTAGTTAAGCATTAGTTACTAAGTTAACACTTATAACGTAACTAACGGAGATTGTCTAACGGAAGTAAACCTTGAAATTCTCGGATGTCACAGGAATCCTCAACCAGTGGTTTAGAGCTCGTCAATTTGTTCCGTCGATGACGATGTTCTTATGATGTTCGTATGATAAGATTTGTTCTTTGAGATAGGAGATGGAGAATTAAAAAAACCAGAAGAATTGTTCATAAAGAGAGAGAAAGAGTTTGTGCAGGGAAAAGAGGATACATATTTTACCTAAATACCATTTCTCTCATTACAACCACAAAATCCAATTTACTTTCTAAAATCATTAACAGCCGTGAGATCAAAAGGTGAGTCAAGGAGATGAGGTTATTTGGTTAATGCTTTAAGAAGAGGTTATTAATTGTTCCCTCTCCTATATATATATATATATATATATATATATATATATATATATATATATAGGGTTGAGATCCTACGAAAACACAAATTTTTGCGAAAACCCGAGAACAAGACAAGTTTACAAGGGGAGGGGCCAAAACTGTAACTTCTAAATTTGAAACCCTCAAATTCACGGAGGGGCATTATGAGAAATATATCAATTTGAACTAATTCAATGAGACAACATTCGCGAAATCTTAGATTCGCATTCAAAGAGACTCTCCTCCTCCGCCCGATCGAGAAACTGCCCTAAATCATCAAAAAAGCCCTAAATCTCGACGGAAATAAGAGAGATCCGAACAAATTTCGAAGTATAACGACGCAACATCACCAGAATCTGAAAAGCACTTGAAATCTCGGGATCGGAGACGAAGATTCGGACGAAGGAGCAACGATTTAGAGGTAAACAACAATACTTAGTCAAAATTAGTCAATAAATGTATAGCAATGCACATCACAAACCTCGATTTGAGAATCTAGTTAGTCACAGTAGCTTAAAGCGTCATATGCGATTTAAACCTATATTTGATAATCTAGTCAGTAAATACGACATGCAATTGCAAATGGCCTGTATACTAAACATAGTTTGATGAACTAATTAGCACATTCACTGATCCGGCACTACTAGAAATAACCCCTTCCTTGACGCGCGAACAATGACACTCAGAATTTTATGACGCGCAAAAACAAGCGTCATTAAAAAAACTGTCGTATTTACTAAAATTTAACAAAATTCTCTGGTTAGATGACGCGCATTTTTGCGCGTCATAAAAATTGTGTCATTTGAAAAAAAATATGAAAACACGGAGGACAGAATTTATGCGCGCGTCAAGCCTAAAAATAAAACCGTCGTTTTATAATTTTCCCGCCAAAATGAAAAAACTTGGATATAGCCCGCCTCTTTCACTATACTTAGGGTTTTTTCATTCACTTTTTGGTTTTTCCCCAAAAACGTTCCTCCCGGCCCGCTCCCGTTCACCTCCCGTTCCCTAACTCCTCCCGTTCCCGCCGACCGCCACCGCCGACCGCCGACCGCCTACCGCCTACCGCCTACCGCCGACCGCCGACCGCCTACCGCCTACCGCCTACCAGTTGCAGAACACCGGTTCCTACTCCTCGATCTCCATGGCATCGAATCCTCCCATTCGACACTTCTGAACCCGCATACCTCAAGGCCGCCGAGAAGTTCGCCGTTTGCCCCTTCTCACAAGCTCACAACTCACCCTTCAGGCTCTGATTGGAGGGATTTCCGGCGTTATTGCTCAGGTACTCAATCTTAAAACCCTAATTTTGACCTTATACTGTTTCAAATGTATCCGTAATGAAACTGAAAACCCTAGTTTTGGTGTAATTTTGTGTCAAATTGCTGAAATCTGTTGTTGTTATCCTAGGGTTTTGTATTCGATTTGGTAAATGTTGTTATCTGTTCTCTGAGTTTCGATTGAAAGAACTGATGTTTTCTTTTTTAACTGATATGGCTGAAATCTTTCATGTTAGGTTTAATCTACAACATGTTTTTTTGTTCAGTTAGTTTGCTGCTTCTTTTGAGTAAGCACATGACCTCCTATTTTATCACCTATGTATTATTTGTCATGATGTCATCTCCATCTGCCTTCTAAACCTCAGGGTTAATTGCAATATATTCACGTGCTTTGACTATTATGCTTCATAATAAGTGATTGATTTAGCTTTTGCTGCCTCTTATTAAAGTCATCAAATTGTAAAGCAACCTCCTCGTCACATGTTTAAAAGCTTTTGCTCCTGTTTAAGCTAACTATTTGTACCAATTAAACTAGGCCTGCAAATTCAGACTTATTAACTCTTATGAAAAAGTACTACACAAATTGCATGGCTAGCAAATACAAGATGAAACTGTTTTTGGGGTTCGGTCGTACCATAATGTTATACCTTGTATAAATAGAACAATCCAATTACATGTACTTGTAGACAAAGGTATGACACTCGAAATGACTATTTTATCTAATGCATTTAAGTTGTAGGATTGGGCATTCATGCACCCTATATGAATATGATCTGGTGTGACTCAAACTAATTGATGCTTTTAAACCTCCAATCTTGTATTTCTAACAGTTTACTAACGTTAATCTTGATTTATCTCATCAGCTGGACTCAAAGTTATATAGGTTCTACACAGCCATCTTTTTTGTTTTGACGTTGTTTTCTATTGGAAGTTCTATTGTACTATCAAAGCTTGGTTAAGGGGGGTTCATTTAGTATAATGGCATTCAATGATCACACTTGCTTATTTTCATCAATTTTGGAGTTGGATAGGTTGATTTTGTATCAAAATCTATGTGCTGGTTTCACTTTGTATCCATTTTGGTGTTAAACTATCAATAATCATCTACTGATTTTGTTCTCATTTGGTGTTAAACTGATGGGTATGGCATTACATGTATGTACCAAGTACGGAGTCTTGGTTAGACTTTGTATGAAAGTTGAAAGTGTTCGTTAACATCAGACATGGATTGACTCCAAATTTTGTAACATCAGACATGGTTTTACTGATGGATATTAACCATTTGTGTTGCACATAGTTTTAACTTTTTAATAAATCTAACATAATGAAATCCATAATATTGGAATGATATTTTAGCAGATACTTACTTTCAACTAATAGACCAACCGATTAGAGAGAAATATTTGTATGGCCACTAACACTACATTTAGCTTTAGATATTTCATCACTGCAATAAATGAAACTGCTCACTGCTCATGTTGTTATAACTGAAACTGTTGGATTCAGGCCCCAAATAACACACACAAACACACACTAAATTTATGTATGTATATAGAAGTAAATTGGTAAAGAGTTTGGAGACTTAAACTTGTATTCAAAATTGAGAAAAGGTACAAAAAATAAGCAGCTAACTATACTATTTATAACAAACAAAACACATGAAATAACAACTCCACGTTCTCCTCCTAATTAGCAGCCTCAAGGCGTTTTCTGTTAGCCTCACGAGGCGTAAGCCTCGAGGCGGACCGAGGCTTAAGCCTAAAAAATTATTAAAAAATAAATAAAAATATGTATATATCTCATAAAAATCCCAACTTAATGTAAAACAAAGATCATAAATATCACCATTAAAGCATAAAAAGAGTTAAGAAAGTTCAACATCCTAAATTAGCAATCCGAGGCGCCTCAGCCTATTGAGGCTAAGCCTTTTAATCGTTTTTCTACCGCCTCAGCCGAGGCGTACGCCTCGAGGCGCGCCTCGGACCGCCTTTTTAAACCATGGCAGCAGCAGAATACAGCAGCAGCAACATACAACAGCAGCAGCAACATACAACAGCAGCAGCAGAATACAGCAGCAGCAACAACATACAACAGCATCAGCAACATACAACAGCAGCAGCAGAATACAGCAGCTGATACATATTTGTTTAGCATTTTCTGTGACTAGCTAGTTTTGTCTCATAACTGAAACTAAAACTGCTTCTGTTACTACTTAATAGTTAAACAGATTAAGTAAAACAGATTGCCATTTTCTGTTACTACTTAATAGTTAAACTGAAACTGCTTCTGTTACTACTTAGCATTTTCTGTGACTAGCATTTTCTGTGATTAGCTAGTTTTGTATATAAGTTTGCTGTTTACCATTCGATTAAGTTAAACAGATTGCCATTTGATTAGTTATTTATATGGTATTATCCATATAGAATATTAGTTAATACTTAATAGTTATATATATGTTAGTTCAAACAGAGTTGCAGATTGCCATTCAAACATGTTATACTTACGAAAGTTATATATGGCAATCTGTTTGACTTAATGGTAACGACAAAGATAATATGGCAATCTGTTTCATGTTGTTATAACTGAAACTGTTGGATCCTGCTGGTGTTCTGCTATTTATGATGCAGTGAGTTCTTGTGATTATGGGCCAAAATATACATCAAGATCATTTAAGCATAAATGAAATCAAATGTCTACTTTTGGTAATAAATTAAAATGAAGGACATAAACGCATAGGCTCAGATCTGTAAATTGGGGATTGGGACAACGAAGACACGGGTTACGCCATGGCTGCAAAATCACACAGTTGCATAGTAACAGAATATCATATTCTTCTTTACTATACTAGTATATTGAGTCAAACCTTGGCGAAAATCTGCTTCTTTTAATTATGATGCAAGTGTCCATACATGTGTACTGTTACTATGAAACTGGATTATACAAACAGGATTTACGGAATGTTAGATAGTGTATAATAAGTTAGAAACATTCTATTTTTTTTTTGGTAGTGTCCACCTCAACCAGGATTTACGGAATGTGGTTACTATGTCTTGAAGTTTATGAAAGAGGTGGTTCGGCAAGGAATTGTAGTACTTCAGAAAGACAATGTAAGTTTTCTTTACAACTTTGCATAATTTTTTATCTTTATGTTTGATGATAATTTTTTTGGTACGGGCATTTATATTTGCTTCTTTTATTGTATGTGTTCACATAGATTGGTGGAGATAGTAATTAATACACCGATGCGGATTTTGATGAGATTCGGGCAGAATGGTTGGGCTATGCATGCAACTTCATTTTCAGGTCGTAGTATCTTTGTCGTTATAATCGGATTGTATGAACATGATGAAACCGAATTATGGTATTTGCATATTATGAAATGCAGTTTTTGGCTACAGCAGATTCTATTTTGGTAACCAGCAGATTATGAAATGCAGTTTTTGGCTATAGCATTTAAAATGGAAACCAGCAGTTTCAGCAAAAATATAAAAAAAAAAACATTAAAAAACATGACGCGCAATTATGCGCGTCATAAAGATACGACACATTATAAAATGACAAATGACACATTTTCTTGACGCGCACATTAAGTGTCATAAAATGGATGACGCGCAAATATGAGCGTCATAAAATAGACGACAACAAAATTATATTTAATAAAAATTATATTAAATTACAGGCGACACATTTTCTTGACGCGCATTTAAAGTGTCATAAATGGTGTGTCATTGTTTGCGCGTCAAGAAGCAGATGACGCGCATTTTGCGCGTCAAGAGGATTCTTGACCCTGCCTTCCTTGACGCTTTTTTGCGCGTCATCTGACCCCTTTCTTGACGCGCAAAAAGCGTCAAGAAAGGGTATTTTTGTAGTAGTGCGGATAACATATACACAAAATTATGCACATGTGTAACTTTGTACAACAACAAACTGTATACCAGAATTTGGGTAAAAAAAACACGCATAAGAAGTAAAAAAAGATGCAAAACAACATAAAAATAGGTTACAGAAAAACATAATAGACATGATGCACACGCGCACAGGAATAGTGCACATGTGTTAACTATGTACAAGTGCAAACGATATAAAATTTTGTATACAAAAATCAATCAAGAAAGAAATAGGCATAGAAAATACTAAAAAAACAATTTGTAGAAGAACATCACCGTTTTAGTTAAGAACACAATACATTACATGAACGATGCACATGTGTAACACAGCATGAGTGAGAACTGTGTATAAAATTTTAGGAACAATTATGATTAGGAAAATAAGAAAACACATTAAACACTACATAATGCACATGTACTGTCTGATAATAAATGACATGTCATATTCTAGAAACAACATACAACAATACACAGGTGTACCAAATTATAAATGTTGTAATCAGATAATACATGTGTGTATCTTTAAAACCGATACTGATAGTGAGCTACATTATGTGTTTTAAAAAAAATCACGTGCAAAATTATTGAAAAATAAATCGAATAAGACAAATAGTAGTGACAGTGCACACGTGTACCACAGTATAAATGCACGTTATAGATCAAGTTTCATGACAATAATGTTTGTTAATATAACATTTTGTATTAATTGATAAATTTTTTTTCCAGATTAACATAAAGCTGATGGAACGCGTGAAGCGTAAGATTATTTATTCCCTTCAACATATTATCATTATTTTACATTTATATACTGTTATTTATTTTTATTATCCTATTTTTATGATGTGTTGTATTATCGAGCCAGGTAGAAAAAGCACGAGGATAGCTGGACAGCTTCGATCAAAATATACAAACACAAAGAAAATGATGAAAAGTTAAAATAAAAAAATAGTGGCAGGAAAGAAGCTGAAGGTTGTATACAACAGAGAAAATGATGAAAAGTTAAAATCAAAAATCAAAAAAGGAGGTGTCAGAAATGGAGAAAGATAAACAAAAAGGTAAAGAGGGTATAATTTTTTTTTATATTATGTAGAGATAGCAGCACAAACGGGTTATAACACACACGTACATCATAACACACACGTGCATCATAACACACACGTACAAATAATACAATGTGTAAAAGAAAATTGTAATCTATTAAACACATGAACTCTAACATGTACGTGTGATATAAAACACATGTGCATTCTAACACAAACAGTAATTAATACATGATAAGAACCATAAAATCAAAGAAAACTACATTACACATGTGCACCAACAATTAACCTTGAATAACCGTGCAAAAAAAAACAGATGAAGACAAGAGTAAGAAGAAACAATCAAAAGGAAGAAAGAAAGAACAGTTTCAAGGCCCGGTTGCAGATGATGGCTCACAAGAAAACAAAACAAGCGGCATGATTCAAAAGATATGGAGGATGTAAGTGACAATAGCAATAGAGATGGAAGCGGTGATGATGAAGGGGGTAAAAACTCAAGTCCGTCGCCCGTTAACACAAACACAAACAGCGACGACGTAGAGTCGGAAGACAATGCAGAAGGTAAATTAATTCTCAGATTTATTTATTTATTTATTTGAAACATTTGCTACAAAATCAGTCTAAACATAAATTATAAGTGGGGAAAAAATAATAACTGTTTAATTTCAGCTATTACAGGATACATGATTGCAACCAGGAAACAAGGTCTAAAAAACAAGTAGCTAGCAGTGGTAGTGAATGCTAATCAATCAGAAAATAATGAAGAGAAATGTAAACAAGAACGTCAAACATTTTAATTGATTGACTGTTTGGTTGTTTATTTAATTATATTTCTATTTAATCTTATTAACATATTTAGTTGTTTTTTTACTGTATACTAATTAATTTATTTTGCTGTATGTGTTTGGATAGTAGAAGGAACACCTACAAGACAGTTGAGGTTAAGAACAAAAGAGATCGCGTGTAATGACGTTGACAACGATCCCATTGAGAGCAGCCAGGAAGGTATACAATTGTATATTACACTTGTTCATGTATTTAGTTAACTGTATGTATGTTTTACTATAGGTAAGCACACATATGCATCATAATCGTATAATAAAGCACACGTGCATCAACTTAATATAATTTGATACACATGTGAATTAATATAAGACTATGCATGTTCAACAGATTACATGGTGGAAGAACACAGAAAACCAAAAAGAAAAAGGGCACAAGTAGAAAAAGGCGGGAAGGATACAAAAGTAATAAAAGAAGCCAAGAAATGGCCGTCGATAACGATAAGGACAGTACCATTGCAATTGTGTAAAGCAATAGGAAAGCTTTCAAAAAATCAACAAAAAGCTGTAAGGGAGATGGGGATGGGACGAATTCTGAAGTTCCGCATGGACGAAATACCTGGAAGGATCGTGTATTTCGTAGTTGACAACTTCAACCCGGAAGAGATGCAGATTGACCTCGGGACTGTAAAGGTGAATGCAGATGAGGAGAAGATAACAAAGTTGTTTGGGCTGAAAATTGAAGGACATATACTTGATGGTCACTCAGACAGTCTAGTTGAAACAACTAAGGTGTGGAGAGCGCGATACGGCGGAACACATGTGTCACGGGTTCAAGTCGCGAAGAAGATGGCTGAAGATAGAAACGAGTCTGGAACAATGTTCAAGATGGATTTCATAGCGCTATTTGGAAGTATGATGGTGGAGTATGGAAACAACGAGAAGATTAAGCTCGAACTGATGTCCTACATAAAAGATGACATGGACTTAGACAAGATAAACTGGAACAGATTCGTGATAGACGCACTCAAAAGGTGTAAGGTCGGATGGGACAGGCTCGACCCCGAATCCAGGTTCACAGGACCAATGGCGTTGCTTATGGTAAGATACTCAAAATATTTAATATGTTATGTATTAAAATGATGAAAAAATAAACATGATTTACTTAAAATAAACGTGCACGTAATATACGTGGATAGCATAACATGCTCAAGGATAAACAATGATCGTACAATAAGCCTGATAAGCTTTTGGACACAAGAGATGTTGAAGCAGAGGGAAGAATATGAGATTTAAAAAATGGGGGATTCGGGCTCGAACATAGAGAGATACATATATTGATAAAGAAGATGATGACAGTGACCAGGAAGGATACAGTGGAGTAAGAAAAATAACAGATCACAACACATTGGAGGTCAGTGCACGTGTGTATATAAAAAATAATCTATATAAATTCTAAATTTAAAATGCATGTTTCAGGAGCACTTGGATAGGCTGAAGGAAGTGTTTAACTCAATTAAAGGAACAAAAATGGAAGTTGAGATGGCATTAGGAGAAACATACACAAAGTTTCCAGAAGTTGCAGAAGTGGAGGCTTATGTAGAATTGTACAACTCAAGTTACAAAGACGTGATCGAGCTCAATAAAAACGAGGACAACAAGGGAGAGACGATGGAACAAGTAAGGAGGTAGAAAACACAACAGATGAGGCATCAAAAGGCGTGAAAGCAAAAAAGAAGAAGAAGTCAAAGAAGGTAGTAGACAATACAATGCCATCATTCGACATTGGGATACCAAGCTCACAAAGTTCGTCGGACTCCGTGCAGGGTACACAAGAAACAAAAACAACAAAAAAAGAAATGTTGGAAGCGTACAAGGAGATGGTGGTAAATCTGTTCAAGACGAACACACGAAGGATGCTGAAGTTAATGATCAAGTAGGGGATGAAAAGAAATCAGAAAAGGAAGAAAGAATGGAGATCAGTCCCGAAGTGGAAGAAGGAGACAATGATGAGAAAAAAGTGAAGCCAGATGCAAAAGAAGGAGAAGAAGACAATACAAAAGAAGAAGTGAACGAGGATGGGATGATGGACATAAACAGGGCAGCACACAAGAGAGAGAGGATGCTATGGCAATATGTGATGGCATGCCAACAATCCAAAAAGAAAGTCAAGGGTGATAAAAACAATGACAAAGGTGAAGGGGATGAAATGGTGAAAACAAAAGAAGGTGAAGGTGAAGAGGCTAAGCGTGGATTCATGTAAGTAATCGTATTTTGGTTTAAAATAATAGTTAAAAAACTTGCATAATGAACACATATAACACAAAGTTAGCGAAATGCTATACGCGTGCACTA